>JAWDEX010210730.1:0-10693 GCA_035221805.1 Trichilia hirta
GCTATAATCTTCCTTTCAGTTATTGTAGTCAAAGGTTTAACCTCTATTTACATGGTGAAATAATCCACGATAACTATGGCGAATTTTATCTAGGCTCGTTCGATAGACAATGGGCCAATTAAATCAAGCCTCTACTGCGTAAATGACTAGGAGCTCATCAAAGTAGTAAGTTTCTCTATTGATTGATCAATGATAGCATCGTGCAATTGACAATCTCGATATTTTCTTGTCGTTTTGATTGCATCTCTAAGAAAAGTAGGTAATAGTACCCTTACTTCGGGATTTTATGGGCTAAAGCTCGTTCGCTCCCGTGGTTGCCATAAGAACTTTTATGAATTTCTCATAGGACCAAATCTGTCTCGCCCTCACTCAGACATCTTAGGTAGGGTAAATCATAGCTGTATCGATAAAGTATACTTTTAATAATGACATATCAGATCACCTAATTCTTAATCTTACGAGCCTGTTTCTCATCCTCTGGCACTTTTCTTTCTTACAAGTATAACTTTATGGGATTCATCCAAAAAGGAATACCTTACACGGTGATCAACTGTCTTACGTAGGCATTTTCTCCTATACTCTTTTTGGCTAAGATAGCTATTGGAATAAGCCTAAGAGCTTTTTTATGAAATGTGAATGCTAGTTTAGAGAGAGCATCAGCTCAAAAATTATTGGTTCTGAAAATTTGTTCAACTTTTATTTATATATTCATGAGCCAGTGTCAGATAAAGCTACATATTCACCTCGATTACACGAAATTAACTGTTTATCTATTGGATTATAAGCTGTGAATCCTCTTTTATTTCAACATTATCAGCACTACATAAGAGAGCCATTTGTAGTCCTACAAGAAAAACTTCATACTCAGCTTTATTATTAGTCGTAGAAAACTTAAATCGTAGTGTGCTCTTAACTTTCTCACCCTTAAGGCTTTTAAGTATAATTCTCGCTCTATAACTCTGAGCATTCCAGGTCCCGTCAATGAAAATTTTCCAAGGCCTAGATGAGTAGGACAATTGCTTTTCTCCCTTTCCAGTATCGTGGGATTGTCTAACTAGTAAGAATTCTGAGATAATGCATTCGATGATAAAGTCAGCCAAAACCTATCTTTTAATGGCCTTTCGTGGTTTGAATCCTATATTAAATTCACTAAGTTTGATGCTCTATTTGATCAATCTTCCTAAAAAGTTGGGTCAATGCAATATTTACCTGAGGGGTAGGTTGGTGAGGACAATCATAGGGTGTGCTTAGAAGTACGGGCGAAGTTTTTTGACTGCGATGACCAAGACCAATGCTAGCTTTTCTTACTCTGAGTACCTGATTTTGGCATCAAAAAATAATTTACTTATATAATAAATTAATTTTTGTACCTTATTTGCATCTTTTTTTATTAAGACAGCGCTAACTGTAGGTCGCTCACGACTAGATATAAGAATAATATTTCTCTTAGCCTTGAGCTCGTCAGCACAAAAATTATGACAAGATATTATTTTAACTCTCGAAAGCTAGTCTCACATTCTGGCATTTATTCTATTATTTTTTCCTTCTTGATAAATTAAAAGAACCTCAGGCACTTATCGGTTGCTCTTGAGATGAATCGATAAATGGCAACGATCTTTTCAGCCAGACTCTGCATCTTTTTTACTGTGAAAGGGGATTTTAACTCCAGAATTGCCCTTACTTTCTACGAATTAACCTTTATACCACACTTGCTTACAATGAATCCTAAGAATTTTCTCGAGCTGACACTAAAAGCATACTTTTTTGGGTTCAGCTTTATATTGTATTTTTTTAGTAGGGTGAAAGTTTGTTCAAGATACCAATGTGTTTGTACCTTTCTTCTGACTTAGTGATCATGTCATCTATTTAAACTTTTATGAATGAATCTATCAGAGGCTTAAATACTCGATTGACTAACTATTGAAAAGTTGTCCTAGCATTTTTTAACCCAAATAGCATCATTCGATAACAATATAATCTTTGTCAGTGACAAAGAAAGTTTTTTCTTCATTGGGAGGATGTATGATTATTTGGTTATATCCAAAGAAAGCATCCATAAAACTTAAAAGCTAGTGTTTGGCCGTAGCATTTACCAGTTGGTTGATCCAAGACAGAGAAAAATTGTCCTTTGAACATGGTCTATTCAGGTCGATAAAGTCAACACACATCTTCTATTTCTCACTCGCCTTCTTTACCATGACTACATTACCTATTGAGTCAGGATAATGAACTTTCCTAATAAATCCTAACTTCAGAAGTTTGTCTACTTCATCACGAATGGCCTCTCTTCTTTTTTGATTAAACATTCTCCTTTTTTACTTTACAGGTTTTACTGAGGGCCGTGCTCCCAACTTGTGTGTGATGACTTTTAGGCTTATTTCGGGCATGTCATCATGGCTTTATATAAAGACATTTTTATTCTAACAAAGGCACTCTTTTATTACTTGGGCCTCGCTACAGCTGAGATGGGTGCTGATTCAAACTATTTTCTGGGGATCGAACTTGTCCACGTTTATCTTTCTTAATTCTTTTGCGAATTCAATAATTATATCATCGTAATACTAGGCTTTATTCTTCTTTTGCTAATTTGCTATCTTATATCTTAAACTGTTATCCCTGACTTAGTCCTTCTTCTGATCTAGTTGTTACTTAAAAAAGTAATAGACAGGCCTAAAAGAGATTGCAAAATACGATCACGCTTCTCTTTGGATTTCTTGTACTATGCTAATTTCATTATCGACCTAGAATTTAAGTTTCAGATAATAGATACTTTTTACTACTTTAATGGCTCGGAGAAACAGTCGGCCCAAGATAATAAAATATGGCATCCACAGATTTACCACCTAAAATTCGATCATAGTGATTTTTTGGTAGAGCTGGTCTCCTATGATCACTGGCAAAGACACCACACCCAGTGGCGTGGCATAAGATTTTTTAAAACTATATAAAGCAAATTCTGATTTTTTTAACCTCACATCTTTAATACCTAATGCATTCAGGGTATCCTTGAAGATGGTGTAGACCAAGCTTTCCATGTCAATGAGGATCCTATTGACTTTCTTTTCTCTTACCCCCATCATTACTACTAGCACATCATCATAAGAATAATACATGTCTACCTCATTTGCGTTAGTAAATATAATTGGCACCAATACGACTCTTGATTTTTTTGATTCTCAAATATTAAGAATGTGAAAGTTATTACTTTGATTCGATAGCGAATATTTAGAATAATTCTTCTTAGATTGATTTGAATTTCTCGCTAGAATGGGTCCACCTGATATTACTACAGTACGATACTTCTTAGCTAGATCGGACTCTTTGTTATCGGGGTCAGTCACCAAATGATCCAGGTAACGATTCTTTACCAGGAGATTAATTTGTTTCTTAATTAAAAATAATTATCAGTGTTATGCCTGTAACATTCATGGTAATCATAAAATCATCCATTAAGGATACCAGTTTTCCCCGACCTGATCGAGGTCGATTCTAGCACATACAATCTATTGTCTCTGACGTACCGTGAAGCTTATGAGAGAGGAATATTTAACTAAATTTTGCCCATATGACTACCCAGATAGTGCTCTTTGTCTGAGGTGGGCTTCTTAACTAGATCTCTTTGCCTAGAGTTTTAAAGATGACGGTCGCCCCTATTCTTCTAACTGGCATACTCGCATTTCCTTATCTCACCTCTCAAGAGAAGTGTTCTTTTACTTCGCTCATTGTTGCTCACCCTTTTCTCTTACTTTCTTAAGAGTACCTAGTCCTCTATATCCATCTCATCAAATAGATCCCTTTAGACGGCCTTGTGGGTGATAACCGATCGCTTGCTAATTGCGTACCATCTCTTTTTCACCCGAAACTCTTTTCTTAACCCCTTTGATACAAGTGGGTGATAGAAAGCTCATAATTAAATTATCTCCTTATGATACCTCGATACAAAATTTTAAAGGCTCTTAGTAGGACATTGTCCCAACAGTAAGAGAGCACTTACACTGCGAGTGGTCTCGAAGACGCCTGAAATTCTTCCATAAAATTCTAGCTTAACTGCCAAAAACTCTTAATATTATTTTTAAGGAGACTTTTGAATCATATTCTAAGTTTTTTTTCCAGTATCAATGGGAACAATTGGCACATCTAGGGCTCATTCAGCCTTTAAATATACATTATTTTTTTAAATATATCTAAATATAGGGTGGGGTCTATCTTTTTCATATAGGGCATAATCTGCGATATCTTAAATTTTTTGGGGATGGTTAATTCTAGTATATCCCTGGTGAAAAGGGAATCACTGTACTTTTCTATGTCAAAATTTTCCCCTGTGTTCTTAATCAAACTTGCCTTTACCCTTCTGATCCCAATTTTTTCTAGTATCTTTCTTACACAAATCTCTATAATTTATGAATTAGTAGAGCGAGCACTATAATTCTTGGATTTGATCTCATTTAGTTGCGATCGCAGGTCAATCACAGTATGCCTTAGCTTAACACCTATTCTTAGATCTCTCTTAGAACTGCATAGAGTGGCAGACACCATTGGTTCATAGCAATTACTCATTTTCTTACAGACTCAGATGTCAACCTTGCCTTTCTCTTTTTATAAGCTAGTAAATCAAGTATTTTTAACAGCAGCTCTCTCAGTTGAGTATTTGGCCTTTCGACCCTTCTCTTGTTGTGGACAGTCAGCCCTCATCTTTGAATCTTCTAGTATAGATTAATGTTTTTCTTCGTCTTTATGCTGTCGTATTAATGTTCTTAACCTCGCAGTCTCCCTTTTTAGCTATTGATTCTTTCGTTCTAAAGCAAGTATCCTTTGGTTATCCATTTTCTTTGCATTTTTATACTCTGTTGGCCCTCTTTTCATCTACTATAGTTCACATCCTTCAATTTTAACAGTCGCTCGACTGGTCGAACTTGTGATAGAGTGATCTTGCACCTCATTTTTGTCGGATAATTTTGTAGCAGTCTCCTTCTCACCAATACTAACAGGGTCCCCGGCCTTTTTTATTTGTACTTTTCTAGAAAGATGATTATGATTATGCCCTGTTATTTTCATACATAATGCTTTTCAGGTTTTTTATTCAAGCTTTTAATTCTATCCCCACAGATAGCATTAACTGTTAATGCCTAAATTCTTTCCGTGCAAAAAATTCAATGCACCACATAGATTTTACTATTATAATTAATTTAGAGATCATGCAAAACTGTATTCAGCTCCAGATAAAGACTTTTGAGAGATTGCCTAAAATCAAAGAAAAATAAGCTAGAAGTGAAGTCAGATTATTGATAAATAAACTCTAACACTTAAGTCAGTGGATCATCTAAGATCAAGTTAAAGAGAGAAATGAATTAAGAGTGTTAGAGTAATTTACCGACCCAAAATGCTGGGTTCAAAAAATATTTATGGGAGAAGGCTGATCTTTACTAGTTGAACTCTCTCTCTCTCTCACTAAGTTAAAAATAATCCAAAGAATATTCTTTAATGTAGCAATTTTACCATTTATAAGGTCTTTACACGTGCGAGTATTAGAGAATGAGAGCCTGATTAAATAGGGTAAGGTATGGTCATCTAGCAGATCTTTTCACTACTCTTCTATGTTAGACTAGGGAAGGTGCAATAAATGCCTACAACTTGTAGGATATGGTGTCCCTTAACGTAATGGGATGCTTAAGCTGTTTCTTAAAAAATATAGCTGTTTATCTCATCCAAATCTCTCATTTTAAAAATAAAAAAATTAAGTCATCTTGATAATCAAAGTGACAGTCGGGATATCAAGGCGATCGAAGCTAGATCATGTCGCCTGCTTAACAACAGCTGGGGTTAGAAAATGCAAGGTCGATAAAACTATCAACACTAATCATGAAACATAAAATGATAAAACTCACGTATATAGATATTAATGAGAGAGTTAGGTGAAATGGGACCTAAATATTTATATATAATTAAGCAATAAGATAAAGACCTACGTGAAATCCACGGCAAGTTCATGTGATCGATGAATAATATTTCTCTATAAAAGAGTAGGACTACTTATAAAGTAGTAAAAGATAGATCAAACAAATAAACTAATATTTACAATGTACATGTAATATTTCGGTTCTAAAAGGCATAGAATGACATAGAAATAAGAATGTTTAAATAAGGATCAACTCCTCACAGATTTTAAAATAGTCATAGGAGTAAGAGCGAATCCTACATCAGAATAAAAAAGAAAGTTCCTGATCTATATAAGTGGAGTTAGAACTAATATGTTAATAAAACTTTTTTGAATAAGTGGTGATTTTGATAAGTTTTAGACCGGATCTCATATTAAGGTATTAGAACTAACTCTTTTTCAGTATGATTGTGGGTTTGAGGATGAATCAGATGAAAGTTGGTGAGCTTATAACATCTCAATTCTAGAGGGCAGGGAGTAGCGTCATAGTAAGAGTATATGCCTAAGTAAGAGGATGAGTCAGAGTCAAGCAGGAGCAAGAGTGCCTAAGTAAGAGGATAGAAATGGCGTCGGAGCAAGAGGACAAGCCAGACAAAAGTGGATGGACTCTAATTTCTCGATTTTAGAGGATAAGCAGTGGCGTAAAAGCATATAATATCTCGATTCTAAAGAACAGAGAGTGGCATCGGAATAAGAGTATTTAAATAAGAAGTTGCTCTTAATATGCTTCAGGATGGCCCTAAAAATAGAAGCAAGTCCCACGTTAAAATAGAAGAAAAAATTTTTCGAGTTAGAACTAATATATAGGCCTTTTGGAATAGGTTGTGCTGGGTGATAAATTTTCCGTTATTGATAATGTATGACTCCATTCTACTAATTTTTTTATAAAAATTATTAGTCTCTCCTTTTTAAATTAGGCTTCAGCTTAGGCTTTATTGGTGGTCCACGTTTCCTTAACGCTAATTTTGTGGATTCCTTTTCAAAGTAATATTAATTATAGTTAATTAATTAATTAATTAGCTCGTTTTTAGACTTTTACATGATTGCTAGGTATTTGCATATATATGAAAGTAAAATTCACACACATGGATTTAGAGGTATATATGGGTACCAAGTAAAGGGAGAAATTATTTAATAATATTCTTAATTAATCATAGTGATTAAATTATTCGACACAAAGTGGGGTCCGCTGCAACATTGGTGCTTTACCATTAGAATATATATGTATATGCAATTATGTAATTAACTAAAAAGTTTTTTTGATTAGCAATGTCATGTGAATCCATGTGAAGAGGGTCCTTTATGTTGTTCTCTCTTGATCGATCCCTTGAGTGTGTCAAGAAAACATCCTTTTCAGAGAAACATTACATCGAACTTAGACACAAATATGGGTTAATCATATCTGCTTTCTCTAGATTAATAATTAATTACATAGTTGATTAATATGTATGCATGATATATAATTATTGAAAGGTAATCTTTACACAATATAAAATATCCTTAATTTATCAGGAGCTAATCTTGTGAATCGTAATAAATTTCAAATTCGATAGTTATAACTATACCCTATAAGAACATATTTTGAAGTACTCCTAGCACAATGAAATTATTTGACATATTGATCAAAAAATCAATGAAAATGGGCACTGATACGAGATATATATAATTTTACTATCTCGTCAAATTAGCCATGGCCTAATTAATTGAACAAACTAACAATATTTAGTTAATGATTTTCATCTAAAAATACATACGTACATACACACACATATATATACAACCAAAGGGAAACAAAGTGCTTTGTGCATACTCCAAGATAATCCTATTGCAAAATTAAAAGCAATTATTATAGCAAACCTTCTTAAAAGAATTCAAGATTCATAACTGATTTATTGTTCAGAAAATTGGATAGAAGCAGAAGGATCTTGTTATTGTAATTAACCTAAAATGAAACCACTACTAACACAACGACCATTCTCTCCACTGGAAATATTTTCCAAAAGCATTTTCCTCATTTTTAATAGGTTCTTTTAAGTGCATAAAACGTGCTCACCTGTTTGAGTGCTAGTGCTTTGATAACTTACAGACTTCTCTTCAAATAAGAGTTTGTACTTTTCAATGTCACATCTTTAATAGTCTGTATTAATAATATAATTATGGGGTAATTAAATTAACTAATGTGTAAAACCCTTGCATAAAGTCAAAAGTAATCCTAGTTTCTCCCTCTTTCGATGTTTTTTTATCGATTTCAAACTTATATAATGTGAGATAGAAAATTGAGTATAAATAAGAATTCAGTAGTAAAAAATAATATAAAACAAATTAGAAATTCAAATATACATAAAATTGTCGGTTTGACTTATTCTAAAATGGCGGTTTTTTAACCCAATTGTTTCATTCCCCTTATTTGTTTGAAAAGACAAAAAAGATTGCCGAGTATTGAAAACGAGTTATTGCGTTTATTCTTGCTAATTATATTGAAGTGTAGACTTACCTAACATTTTTATTTAACAAATATCTATAAAATTCCACGTGATTAAAATTGTTTATCCAACCGGCCATATGAAAGTAATTGTCCTATTTGGCTGTGGCTACTAAGCTTTGCATTGAATCTCATGGAGGTTACTAAGGTTGTAGATATTGTTGTTTGAACCAACAGAAGTTAGAAAACCATATTTGAACCTTTACTGACAATCAGAAAGATTGGACACATGGTCTTAGAATCGGGAACCGAATCAATATTTGGAAGCAACTTAAAATATTTCTTTGCTAGTTTCGCAAAAAATGAATTCCACCCACTTCATAGATCAGGCTATATCAAACCTATAGCTTGTAGTTTTTTCTGCTTAATTACGAGTATTGCTGCTTGCATTATATATATACAGCACATTCACATTTGAGCGGTGTAATTAAAGGTAAAAGAGAATTTTTTTGAATGAAATTGAGACTCGAAAGGCAAAGAAAATAGGGAACATACATAATTCCATTGTAGTTTTAGAAATAGCACATTTGCATTTGAGTGGTAAAATTAGAGGTAAAAGATAATTTTATTGAATGAAACTGAGACTGGAAAAGGCAAAGCAATTAGGGAACACACATAATTCCATTATCGTTTTAGAAATATTATATAGTCTACAATAGATATATAATATAAGAACCAACACTATATATAAAAATGAAAATCATGAACTTAAACAATCAGTAGTGTCCACTGTCGAGACACCTCGACTAAAATAAAATATTGGTGTAATGCAAATAATTATTATGAGGATAATTCACATATGTTCCTCGATATCAATCCCCAAAAAAACCAATATAGAAAACGATTGTCACAATGAATATGATAAAATAAAGCACTAATCTCTGTGGGTGAAGAAATTTCTAATATTATATTGAATAGTACAAACTAAAATTAAGCTAAAATACCTTCGGCAATGAGAAAATAATTAAGTATTTTTTCTATTATATTGTTTGTTAGATAATCAATGATCTTAGTTAGTATCTTTAGAGGTAAGTATTTCAGAACCATTATACTGAAAAAAAAATTTTTGAAATAAATCATGGTTTTATATGTAAAGATCAAGGCACTCAATTTATATATAGATACTACACTGCAATAATCTTTAAAAACTCCAAATTAGTTAAACGTATATATTATGTAAACAATATTACTCTAGTAATATTAATTCCTAACTCCACCGTAATCAATTTATATATAAATTAATTAACTAAAAAAGACCAGGACAATCATATAAGCTATAGCAAATCAGATGGAAGAAGGAGGAGGAAAATAAAAGCAACTGATTAAACACAAGAGCGTTGCTAAAAACATGAAATTAAAACAGAGAAATATACAAAACAGAAACGTCCATGAAAAACAATTATTGATCATCTGTAATTAATTAATAGCTTACTTTGTATAATTTTTGTCTCTCTCGATCGATTATACCATGCCAACACAAAAGCTAATTAAGCTAACTAATTAAGAAACTATCAAACTCTTCTTCATTTCACTTCTCTAAAATCCTGGACGAGCCCAACCATATGCCTCGTGGCTCAGCTGCCCTCCATTGGTAACCAAATTTGGAGGCAAATTATTGTACACTGGCAATCCCGAAGGATCCCCGATCCCACCACCACCATCTCCGTCACAGCTACCACTTCCTCCTCCACCACCACCACCAAGCGGCCCCTGAGACCCAGTCCCGGCAACTTCGTCCTCCTCCTCCAATGGCAACCTCTCATATGTAGCATTTGAAAACGTCGCTGCAATCACCATCACCGGACCTGAAGCCACCAGTGACCCGACCACAGTGCCTCCCACCACCTGGCCTTGACCCCCAGCTAAATATATAGTCAAGCCGGTTGACCCAGGTGGTGCTGGGCCTGGGAGAAACGCACCAGTTAATGACAATATCTCAAACCTACCATGAATTGCCATTACTGCACCGGGATCTGAAGGCTGCCGGAGGGTTACATTGGTCACGGTTCCGCTTCCGCTGAGCACGCAGACACCTCTCTGTCGTCTCCTGGAGAAATTGGCTAGGGTTTCAGCAACATCAGTGCCATTAGCTATTTCCATGACGTGACTTCTGAGTGCATTAGGGCTATCTCTCGTGATGAATATGGGAGGTTTTGGCTTGTTCTTGGAACCCGATGGACGGCCTCTAGGACGGCTCGCGGAGATTTCTATAGCTCCTTCTCTTGGCTCATCGCTGTGCTCTCTTTCATCCTCTTCATCGCCACCTCCACTTCCGC
>JAWDEX010210741.1:0-10691 GCA_035221805.1 Trichilia hirta
AGGGAATTAATTATATTCAAGTGTAAAATGATGAATTTAAACCTTAATACTCATACACTTTTATGTACTCATCACATGCATACAACAAAATACAGTAAGAGCAGTAATTATAATAGGGTATATATATTTTTTGCAAATTAAACAAATTTTATTGATAATCACTAACCTTTAGTGATGGACTAATAAAGTGTAGCACTAATAGTATGATGCCTCTGAGAAATCAAATGCTTTTGATTTTCTACTGATTGGTCACTCTGATAGAAAGAATAAAGAGAGCAAAGAAGAGGAAAAGAAGTTGAATGAACCAGCCTCAAGCACAAATTCTCTACTTTTTTTTATAACTTTTAAAAAAATATTATTGAGGCCCTCTGCCTATAAAATATCATTCAAGTCTCTGCTTAAAAAATATCATTCAGACCCTTAATTATAAAATATTATTCAGACCCTTTAACTTTTAAAAATTACAAATTAACCTTGAATTTTATTTAAATATCTACATATTTATGAAATATTATGATTAACTTTAAATCACAATAAGGTCAATTTCTTAAGGTCAATTTCTCAAGCTCTCTTTTCATTAAACTATTTAATGCATAAAAAATTTACGATTTTTGACCAAAAAATATATTCGATAATGCTAGCTCTCTTATGAATATTATTTACTCTCTCTCATAGTAAGGATAATCTCAGGTTTATTTTATGACCTTTCAAGTTCACTATAATATTAGTTATAAGCTAAAATCAGTCTCATTGATCTCGTTTTAAACTATTCGAATGTTCAATGACTATGATTAACATCTATAAATGTGCCATAACTCTTATATCATAACATAAAAAAATTATCAAATTTTTTATGTCTCATTATAAGTTTTCTATGAATAATCTTCTTCTATTCGTCTAATTTTAATTAAATTAAGGTTCACAAATATTAAAATTTTAAATATAGTTATATTTAAATAATTAGTCGATACCAACTGAACTTATCACTAAAAATTATTTGTATGATATTTATGCTTTGACCAAAAATTTTATTTTTAGTCATTTACTAATATTTAACTGAAAACTCGAATTTGGATAGAGTTAACAGTACGTCAAATTCGTGTCGATTTAACGAATTTTATTTGACAATTATTTACTTTTTAATATAAATAATACATGAATAAATTGATTTTTATATACAAGTCATAATTAGTCTTGTATTTATACACCATATAAACTATATAAATCTATGACAAATAATAACTATGACATCTAAGATCTAAAAAATAGTTAATACACCCATATAATTATATAATGAATTATTAATAACATACTTTTGTTTGATTTATCATAACTTTGATTACATTTGAATAATAATTTTTTAGCTATTATTTCATACTAATATCCTAATAATATGACTATCATATCACTCACATTAATATCAGTTTATAATATTTATCGAAGATATTAAGTGTGTCTACATTGTAATATTAATGTTCAATTGATATTATATATATATAAAATAATTTAGATAATTTAATTATCTTAAACGATTCATATGTATATTCTATTATTAGTATGATTAGATAAAAGCAGCAGTATACACACATGAATTAAAATAATTTTTTATTAAAAAAATATGTACAATACATATCAAAATAGTAATTTAATATAATGTACCTAAAATCGATAATACGAATGTCTTTAGGGCATACAACACTAATAATATGTACTATACATAATTATTAATAAAGAAATTATTTCTTATTCATATGTGTATGTTATTTCTTCTGTTTAATAATACTAATAATAGAATATGCGTATAAATTATTCAAGATAATTAGATTATTTAAATTATGTTTTATAAAAGTAATATCAAATAGGCATTGATATCGCATGGTAGGCACATTGAATATTTTCGATAAATATCATAAGATAATAGTAGTGTGAGTGATATGATAATCATATTATTAGAATATTAGTGTGGATTAATAGTTAGAGAGCTATTTTTTTAAATGTGATTAAAGATATAATGAATTATACGAAAGTGTATTGTCAATAATTCATCATTTAATTATATTAGTGTGTTAACTATTTTTTAAACTTGAGATGTCATAGTCGTTAATTAGTATAGATTCATATAGTTCATATAGTATACAAATATGAGACTAATCATATTTCGTACAGAGAAGTCAATTTGATATTGTATTATTTATATTAAAATACGAATAATTATTAGATAAAATTTGTTGACTTAATATAAAGAATTTTGAGTTTTTGTTAACTTGCTCCAAATTTGAGTTTCTTATCGAATATCAATAAACATCTGAAACATAAATATGACTGATTAGGAACTAATTATAATTATACGAAGAGTTTGTAGTGATAAATTTAGTGTGTATTAACTGAAAGTTTGTATATGAGTGAGTTTAGAATTTTTGATATCCGTGAACTCTAACTTAGTAGGGATTAGATAAACAAAAAAAAATTATTCACACAAAATGTATAATATTTTATAAAAGGTTTAATGAAAATTTCTTCATTGTAATTTAGATACTATGATATATTATTAGATATTAATCGTAGATAATATTAGATCGAAAAGTGTAAACGGTATGCACGTTTAGTAATTTAACAAAATTAAAAGTTTAATAAATTGACTCACATATAAATTAATATATTTTACGATACTTTATTATTATTCTAAGATAAAATTAAAATTAAAATAATCTTGATCGCATCAAATTTAACTAGATTAAGAACTATTTTATTATTAAAATATTTAATAAAGATAAAATAATTATTTTGTCTTTTACTATTATAAAGTTTGTTAGACAAATTTTGAAACTTATTTGTTTTTAACAAAAAAGTGAAGGATATTTTTGTAAAAAGAAAAAAATATATAAATGAGGTCATTTTTTATTTTTTTAATGAATTAAACATATTTTGCAAAAATTTGAATAAAATCAAGCTTGTTTCTCTCTCTAAATTCGATCAAGATAAGATTTAAGTATTTGAGTTTAATTTCTTAGAGGTTTTATGATTTTAAGACTAACTATAAATTTGTTAGTTTAAAGGTTAGTTTTAAACCTTAAATTAATTTGATTAATGTTGAGTTAAAACTCTAATTTGCTTTATAATGTATTTTAAACTCTCGCCTATATAATTTTTGTATAATCATTCGTCAAATCAGACAATGTGGTCAATATTCCCTGGCCATGCCATGTGGTTCCTCTTGGTGGCTGTTAAATTTTCCCCCAAACACAATAAATCATGAAAAAAAAATAAAAGTATGCATAATTGATTAGTGTTGTATGTCAAATAGTTTTCAAAAAAACAATTTGTTAAATTATTATTATGAAAATTTTTTAACTATTTTAATATTTTCAAAAATTAATTTTTTAATCAATAAACTTATTGAAAAACACTTATGATGAATTGATTTTTGTATAGAAAAAAAATTATAATTTTAAAATAAAAAGTTATAAACAGGTGTATTTTATGAGTGTTAATAATAATAGTAATTTTATATATCTAAGTTAAATTGTCTTCTTTTTTTATAAAATATATTTTTATAATAATTTTTTTTATTAAAATTTAGTTGTGTTTAAAATAAATTTTTAAAGTCTAAATAAATTTATCCTTATAACATAGTGGTATTATAATAAAAAATTTATTAAAAGTTTAGACATTATGGGAGGGCTATATACCACTAAAATAGAGGGCTATGCTATAATCCTTTAACTATAAGGTACGGAATATCCAGTATTTCATATCACCCATAAATTTTTTATTACAATCCTTAGCTTATCTATTATTTATAAAATATTACACAAAAGTTAAATATTATGACATAAAAAATTGAAAAATATAACAAAAATTTTAATAAGTGCAATAAAATATTTAGAAATATGCATGCATAATAAATACACCATAAGCTTGCCCTGAAATGGAAGTATTGATGAAATATTTACATTCATTTTTGCCCTTATAAATTTACAAGTGATGCATTTGGCCTCTTAACAGAAGTTTTATTTTTTAAAAAAAAAAAATTGTAAGAGAACAAATGAGGCAACACTAATCTCGAAGTTTAGACGCATATCAGTGACGGCAACATCACTGTCTTTGTGACTCTCCTAGTACGCTTGGACTTCAATTTTTTTTAAATGAGAAAGGAATTGATAAGGGGCATTGTTAAATTTGAAACGCTGATTTGATACTTTTGCAGATTCTGTCTGTCTCGCTCCATTATTTTCATTTTCAACGCACATGACGGGAGAATTAAACCCAGTTGACAACACGGCGGACCGTCTTCATTGACAAATATTTAGGCTGAAAAATTGGGCCTCTCAAGGAAAGGCTAATCGTGGACCAATTCAACTCCTAAGAGAGCCCGCGATAATTTTTCAAAGCCATGTTGGCGCTTTAAACAACTTTTTTTTTTTTTTCGGTAATAGCACCATTTAATTGACAAACGTCCATAAAAATTAAAAATTATAATACTATATAAATTAATTTATATGATAACAAAAATATCTCGTTATAAATTAAAATAATATTTTTTATATTTATGAATTACATAATTTCTAAATATATATTAAATTATCAATGTTTGTTCATAATCAATATTGTTAATATTTTTTCATATTTAAATATCTACCATTATTTTTTTTATAAAAATTATAAAAAAATATAAAAATTACTTTTGTATTAAATATTTTTAATTTTGTATTTTTTGACCAGTCACTTAACATGTTATTTTTTAATATAAAAATAAATTTAAGGTGCATGAAATTACAGTATAAAAGAATTTCTAAATTAATATAGATAATGATTTAATTAATATTTATTTATTTTTAAAATTTTATTAAGAAAAAGTTTAACTACAAAAAATTTAATATATGGCGTGCAATTGTAAAAAATAGAAGAAAATTATCACCATATCATATTTGAGAAGATAAAATTATTTTTATATTATTTTAAATTTTATTATACAAAATTTTATTAATTGGTATTTGAATATGATAAACTATTAACGAAATATCAAGCATAAATAACTATTAATAATTTAATTTTATTTAAAAATTATGTAATCAAAAGATTAAAAAATGCATATTATTTTAATTTATTATAAATTTTTTTTATATTATGTGAACTATTTTATAAAATTATAATTTTAAAAGTTTATAAAACTTTTATAAATTAACTGAGGCACTATTTAAAAAGAAAAGGCTGAAAATATTATCACCTTTTTAGAAATTACTGTAAATAAATTATACCTTTATAGCTATAGTGAATGAAGTTTAAAGTTGAAATCTCAAAATCTCATAAATTACTTGATAATTTAATTTTATTCAACAAAACAATTAGAATTAATTTATCAAAAATAATTTAAATAAAAATTATCTTGATAAAAGAATTTAAAATATGCCATTTTTATAATAACACCCTCAACAAATTTTTATGTAAAAAAATAGTTTTATTATTATAATTAATTGCTACATGCTACGTTTTTTTAATTAACCATATCTTTATTAAACTTAAAATTTTTTAGCACATAAACACATTGGATTGTCTTTTAAAAACTCGTTCCTGAATATCTTTTGCTTGATACTGAATACAAATTATTGATTTTTAAATTCTTTTCGACTAAAAAATTCAGTGTACCAGATAAATTTATTATTGTGATTACTGTAGAGATCGTGCAGAATAGTGTCAAATTTTAAATAAAAACTCTTTGGGGACTACTTGAAATAAAAAAAAATAAGTTAAGCATAAAGTCAGATTATTTGTATATAAATTCTGACGTTCAAGTCAATAGATTATTTAAGATCAAGTTAAAGAGATGACAAATTAGGAGTATTTAAATAAATTATCGATTCGAAATATTGAGTTTGAGAAATATTTATGGGGGAGAGCCAGTCTTTACTAGTTGAATTCTATTTTTTCTCTCACAATATTCAAAAAAAATAAAAAAAAATTCTTTTTTTATATAACAATTTTATTATTTATAATATATTTACACGTACAAATATTGAAGAACGAAAATTTAATTAGACAGAATAAGGTACGGTTATCTGATAAATTTTTTCATCACTCTTTTATATCGAGTTAAGAGATGCAATAAATATTTGTAATTTATAAGATATGACGCCTTTTAATATAATGGAACGTTTAAATTATTTTTTAAAAAATATATCACTTATTTTATTTAAATTTTTTGTTTTTAAGATGTGGGTCATCTTAATAATAAAAATGACGGTCAAAATGTTAAAATAATCGATACTAGGTAAGATCGATCACTTAATAATAATTAGGACTGAAAAATACCAGATCGAAAAATCTATCAAACACAAATACTTTTCATTTTCAAAAATTTTCTAAATCTTATCCAGAAAATATATACGAAGATACTGCCATGCATGCAATAGGCGTGTTATTGGCCTTCACGGAGAAACGGCGATGTCCTGTGAATTTGGTATACCAAACAGATTATTCGGGATGGCGGATGGACATGCTGTGCCTTCTTCAGTCACAAATATAATATAAAGTCTAAGAAATCAAAAGTCTTATCAGGAATCATAAATGCCTACAGATTCATACGAAAGTTTGTTTAGTAGATCCATGTAACGCGGAAAAAGAAACATCCCGAAGGTACGTTGAACTCGGGGTTGCTGCCCATAGATCAATAATGAACTTAAATGGGCCCGTACTTATCCAAAAAGGAGTTCAAATGATTCCAGATTATCGCCAACCGTCTGCCACGTGTCATACCTCCACTTTCGGTAATCTTTCGGCGGATTCTGAAGTGGCCCCCACTATTTGTCACCGTGTCAAGCACGTGACGTTAACAATCCACAGTGATGATTCTCGTCGGAAGCTAATCTCTCTGTCCTCCAAGAAAAAAAAAAAAGAAAGGAAAATCCGCGATCAGATGCGTGTGGCTACCGTACTTCACAATCCGGTTCGTCCGGTTCCATCGACTCTGTTAGCAACTTCAACAAACCACGAGGTTGTCTCTTTAACTTTTCCGAAATTTAAAAATCTATGTTTCAACTTTTCGTATCGGTCGGTTAAGTTCAGAGTTTCGGTGGCGGCAAATAGGCAATTTTCCGATTTACAGTCTCGGAAGGAAAAGCAAGGTGCTGAACTTTGATTTTTATAACTCGCTTTATTATTAATTGATATCAATTAAAATTTCGACATTTTGTTTTACATAAAATAAAAAATGAATTGCAGACAGTGGAAAAGTTTTAGCATGTGGTCAGAAGGATGAAGAAGGTTTTGATTTGGGATGGCTACCTGCTTTCCCTAACGTGTTAATCGCTTCAATGTCCAATTTTCTTTTTGGTTATCACATAGGGTGAGTCTGTATTTATCTGCTAATTCTGCTTTCTTGCCTGAAATGTTCAGTCATGAGTAATTTTAAAGAGGAAAAAACAGTTATGACTGGTGACTTCTGTACAATTGGGACAAGCTCATTTTGACTAGAGTGAAAAGTGTTTTGGGTTACAATGAGTGTTGTGCAGGGTAATGAATGGGCCTATTGTTTCAATTGCGGAAGAGCTTGGTTTTGGAGGAAAACCAATTCTGGAGGGGCTTGTAGTGAGCATATTTATAGCAGGCGCATTTGTTGGAAGCATAAGCTCAGGTTCTCTAGTTGATAAACTTGGTTTTCGGCGCACTTTTCAAATTGCTACAGTACCGCTGATTCTTGGAGCAATCATAAGGTGATTCATATTCGTCATGAAAGTTGTGTTTGTCCTTTTGAACCATTTTGGATTTTTGTTGTCATTCATTCTATTCGCTTCACTCTCCCATCTGCTTGGCTGTTTTTGTGCCATGCTAATCAATTTTGAGATAGTTAGGTCGCTTCAACTAGCTGCTTGGAAACTTGGTGAATTAAAATTTATGCTGTAAAGTTCAGTACTAGTCACCCATCCTCGTGCATTTAAGATGTTTCTCACAATGAATCGTAGAGCTTCCATAAGTTCCCATTTGGTGAGGTATATAAGATGAAAATTAACTTTAATGAGGCTGACAGAAAAATTGAACGCATGATTGTGCTTCAAGGTTATATTTGATGTAGTTTTGGTGTTCTTCGGTCAACCCTTGTTGATGCATAACACTCATGTCCACAAGTCATGGGTACTTTGATTTTAGACTCACCTACTCCTCAAAGACATATTTGACTGCTTCCATTTTTTGTCAGTGCACAAGCCCACTCCTTTGATGAAATGCTGTGGGGAAGATTTCTTGTTGGCCTTGGTATTGGTGTGAACACAGTTGTTGTTCCAATTTATATTTCAGAGGTATGAGTTGATAGAAATATACTGACTTTACAATTCCACTCATAAAACTTGCTTTCAAGAATTTCCTTTGGTTATAATGTCTTTCAGAAGATGGGAATGAGTTAAATTAACTTATTTGATCTCTCTTCATTTTGGCAAGTCTTTTTTGTTTATTCAGACTTGTCTCATGTTACAATAAGCAATGGGATAGATATATCACGAATGAATGCTTAAATATATGTATCAATTCAAGCATGATCTCTTAACCTAAAACTGTCGATGGTGTCAATTTTAGGTTAACAGGTCATTCAAACTTGACTTTTTTCATTATCTTATTAAACTATGTTATTCAATTTTGACTCAAAACTTACTAATGTAAACCCAGACATGCTAATTCTATGATTCAAACTCATATTCCTTGGTTGTCTTAAAATTTATGACAATAATTTATTAGAGGAACTGATGGAAAAGATTATTGGGCTACTGGGAATATGTGCTTGAAATTTGTATAATGTATGTTACTAATGGCTTTAGCACAACTATATTGCTAAGTATGGACTTCACTGCAATTTGTTGTAAATCGACTGAACATCTGAACTTCTGAATATGAGATGAGACTGTGCTTTAATTCCAATTTTTGGTGTTCAAGTTTGTGATGTAATCATACTTGTTACGCCTTTGATGGGTGAGGATAGACAATAAAAACTTCCAAGTAACCGTCTATTTGTCATTCTGTTTACTCATCCATCTCCAGGTGTTCTTTTAGGTTGCTCCAACAATATACAGGGGTTCACTGGGAACCCTCTGTCAAATTGGCACATGCCTTGGGATTATTACTTCACTGTTTCTGGGAATACCTGCAGAAGATGATCCACATTGGTGAGGTCCTTTCTGTTTGTTTCTTGTCATTCCAGCAGAGTTGTTAAAGAGGTCATGCATTTTCATTTTTCCTACATAGATGAACCTGAATGAACCTGTGAATGGAGCCCAAACGAGATTTCACAACTTGATTATGAAGCAAACCTCAAGATGTTTGCCAATTGTTCAATTTGCTACAATCTTTAATCAGTTAAATTATGTTGTAAATTAAAGACATGCCAAATTCACTTTTTTCTTCGTCTTGCCAAGCACAGAGTATTGCACCCTGCCATGCTTCTGAGAATGTCTTTTTTATATTTACTACATTATTACATATCAAAGCTTAAATTTATTCGCTTGTGACTTTTGTAATATCTATTTTATTGGTTAACCTTGTTTGTGCACTTCTTATAGCTTTCCTATATTTGTATACTTTCCCTCAAGCAATGCACATAGGAAGATTCCTGACATTTTATGAGAGATTCTTTATGGAACTATCACAGTTTAATAAACACTATTCTTCAGGTGGAGGACGATGCTGTATATTGCGAGTGTTCCTGGTTTTATTCTTGCACTTGGTATGCAGTTTGCAGTAGAAAGCCCTCGCTGGCTATGTAAAGTATGACTCTTGTTTCACCTTTTAATAGAAAACTGACTAGTGCCATCCAGGCTTGTTTTCTAAGCTGTCTTATTGTGTTTCATAGGTAGAGTCGTTGAATGATGCCAAGGCAGTCATCAGTAACCTTTGGGGAGAATCTGAAGTTGACCAAGCAATTGAAGAATTTCAATCAGTCATCAAGAAGGACGGTAGTGATTTGGACAGCCAATGGTTGGAACTCCTTGAGGAACCACATTCTAGAGGTTGTATCAAGGTGGTTTCTTCAGTATTATATCTGTAGCATTTAAAATTTTGTGTTTCCAAAATTGTAGTTTATCAGATAGCTGTTGGTGCCACACTTTCTACGATATAGCTTTTGTTAAAACACATAAAATGTATATTTACAAATCCTAAGTTTCATGACATTTTTTTCTGTTTTTGTTTCTTGTGGACATTAGCTATTCTAAGTAGTTTTGTGCCTTGGCTTGGTATTCTGTCTTAATTTTTTATTTCAAGGCGTAGTTTGGCTATAAATGTTTGATTTGCCCTAAATTCTAGATTCATGATTGTTCTACTTTGTATGCCTGCAGTTGCTTTCATTGGAGGTGCCCTTTTTCTGCTTCAACAGTTTGCAGGCATAAATGGGGTCCTTTATTTTTCATCGTTGACTTTTCAAGATGTTGGTATTACAGATGGAGCTGTAGCAAGCTTGTTGCTTGGGCTGACAAACTTTGCAGGTTTGAGATCTGATAAATACTGTAGTATTTTTTAAAGTTGAATTATGCTTTTAGTTTGAACAGCATCTTATTCTTGTCAACTGTGGATATTTTCAGGTGCACTCTGTGCATCTTACTTAATGGATAAGGAGGGCAGACAGAAGCTTCTCATTGGAAGTTATGTGGGTATGGTGAGTCAGTAAAATGGCCATGCTAAGAGTTGACCTTATGATGGGGAAACTCAATGAG
>JAWDEX010210752.1:0-10691 GCA_035221805.1 Trichilia hirta
TCACTTTGTATAAAATTAAAATTAAAAATGAAACATTGGTAACTAATTTTAAATTTTTTTTTTTTATTTATATATATATAGTAGAAAACACCACTTTCTGTAAAGCTCAAATTGTGACATCTGATATATCGAACACAGGATCAGTTTCCTGCGAAGCTCAAATAGTAGGAACCAGTGCATGCTGCAACCATCCTACGTGGTTAGGAACCACTTAATGATGGGGTGCCCTTCACTGTGTCAGACTTTTACAAAAAATTGTGCCCCTTAAATTCGAATAAGGGACCAGCATAAAGCTCTCCAGCATGTCCTTATCCATCAAACCACACCCCTCGGGGCAAACCACCAACGGTAAATGCCAACAACTCAATTATAAAAGCACCATTTCACTAAAAGCATGCTTAGACAAAACCAACACCAAAACACTCAAGAAACTCCATCAAAAAACCACAAAAATCTAGCCAAAATCAATACCAAACACCATCTTGTTTTTGGCAAAAAATTTGCTCCAAAATACTCAAGAAATACAGTCAAATACACAGCAAAAATTCAGCCAAAATAAACACCAAACACCAACCTATTTTTGTGAAAAACTACTGTAGAACACTCAAGAAACACATCCAAAAACTCTGCAAAAATCCAGACAAAATTAACACCAAATACTAGCAAAAAACTTACAACAAAAGACTTAAGAAACACAACCAAGTTATGGGTCGCAGTAAAGATGTTAATAGTTGATTGAAAAAGTTCTATAATAGGCAATGTTATTATGGATTGATGGCAGCTTTGAAAATTTTTGAGAGTGCCAAAAATCCTTTCAAATTATTTTACACTTGCCATACGAGAAAATGCAATTACTTTACATTTTGGGATACACTTGAAAATTTTTACTACAATATAAATGCAAGTATGATGTAAAAAGACATCAGGAGAGGTCTAATAATGAGGGTCAAACAGAGGGTAACAGTTTGAAGACTCTCTTGATATTTCTTCTGAAGTTATTGTTAATGCCATTTATTTTCTTATTTCGAGAGTAAATCGTTGCATATGAAGTTTAAAAAAAAAAAATAAACGAGTTTGCAATATATTTGTTATAAAAAGAATCAATTTTACCTGCATTAGTTATATCATTTGCACTTTTTCCCAAAACTATCCATATTACATAAAATAATAATAATAATAATAATAATAATAATAATAATAATAATAAGAAATTTAACCTTCATTTATTACATCAAATCAGCCATGCAGACACGCTTCTAATTCCAACTTGAGTTTTTCAATATATACAATAGGTTAAGAAAAGTCATGCAAACCAACAATTAGTTACAGCCACCGTGAATAGCCCTTGATCATCCCAATAAAACCATGCATGATAATCAACCGCATTAAACAACATATATTAATTAATATTTTGATTAATAGTCAAACAATCAATTACACCAAATATGGTTCAAAACGAAAACTCAAAAAAAAAAAAAAAAATTAATCCCTGTCGCACAAATGCAGCAATCTTTATAAAAAATTAAAAAGTCTTGCATTGCATGCTAATTAAATGAAACAAAAACATATATCTTACTACTTTATACATAAAGACCATCAATTGCACCACAACGTGGATAAAACTAAAAATCCTAACCCGCAAACTACGTAAATTATTATCATTCGACAACTATTCAACTTGTAAAATGCAAACGACTAGAACGGTTACTCAACCTAAAAACATGTTAAAATAACATAATGATGCAATTTAAGTACCTTTAAATTTCATACTTTCAAAACCAATAAATGACACATGCACCATACAAGCAAAGACGACGACGACCTCTTCCAAACGATAGCAAGCCGGTGAGTTCTCAAATAAGTGACACCAAAGAGGTGAGTGGTTTCGCGCGAATAGGATGACGAGCAAAGATAGCTCCATGGCTCGAACTCAAAAAGGAGGAGGAGTGATCCTGAATTCAAATCAACTCCAATAGAATAAACTCGAAAAGAAAAGGTGTCTTAAGAATTTATTGAAATTATATCATTATCCTTGGTCTTTTAACTTCTGGGGGAGGGCTGGATAGACTCCAAATAAGAATTTGTCACAATTTTTAAGCTTCAGATGAGATTTTGTCACAAAAGATAGAGTAGGAAATATTTGTCTTTTTGGAAAACATGTGGGAAATTTGTTATTCCTCCTATTAAATATTATTTCATTTTGTATGAACAAAATATTTAATTTCTTTAAAAGAAATAAAAATATTACACCCCAAATCAAACGGTTATTATTATATTTAACTGAAAAAAAAAAAAGAAGAAGAGATGGACAATAACTTTATTATTGTGTGTTTTCTTGTTAGGCATCCGAAAACTATCAGTATTAAATTCTCAGGGAAGAGAAAGAGAAGACAATTTTTATTACTATTTTCACAATTTACTTCCAAATTATCATATGTAGACTCAAAAAAAAAAAAGAAAAAAAAACCATTAATAATAAGCTTTAGCAGAAAACATAAAACAACATCATGATTCTCAAAAATAGAATCTGTTTCTGAAGCTTTTTTCATTAATATCACAAACCCACATACGTTTTGAAAAACAAAGTTCTAAAACATTACTGATGTACCAATAACGTAATTTGTGGGAACAAGATTCTCTTCAAACGTGTCTGCCTGGACCTTAAATCTATATTTCAATGTGCAAATATTTAGCAAGGGTTTTCAACTTTATAAGGAAGAACAGCATAGATAGGTACATATAAACATGAAATTTAATTATATGATAGACAATATGAACGCTAGTTGTCCGAATTTTATTTATTTTCGTTGTGTGTACATCCTTCAAAAGCAAGTTGATTCTCACTTTGAATTTCTTGTCAATTCTAAGCATATATCATCTATGTCTATACAATTGCATAAATTCTGGTTTTCGGTTTTCTACAAGTCCAATGCAATCGTATCTCACAAAATGGATACAAACTTAACAAAATCAAAACTTTTGGAGATATATATTATGCCTTTTCTACTGTCAAGGTTTCATTAAGTTTCAAATCTGATTCTTAATCAAGAATTTAAACCCATGATAACTTTCAATCATTCGATGTCTAGATATGTTTAGGATCTACAGGCCACCATCCATGTGACTAGGTTTATCATATCAGTAAGTAAACAATTCTGATCATACATATCATAAATCCTTATTGCGTTCTCTCATTGCTGGGAATATTATAAATTTTTTATGTATATCTCTCTAGGGATAAAAGTGAATCGTATATATTTAAGTCAACAAGAGAATTAAAACATAAAAACAGTTGTATTTCTCTAACGGAATTTTTTCAAAACTGGAAAAGTGGAATCTCCCTAGAGGCGTATATTGAGTTGCGAAAGCAGTTGTAAATTTTGATATTAATTAAAGAATTCAACTTGAGTGGAATATAGATATTTATGAATTCCTATAGTTAGGTATAGGTGATCAGGAGACACAAGAACAAGACATGTTGAGCCCGCCTGATGTATAGAAATTGACACATCAGAATAACGATAAGTTGTGCGTGTTGTTGTGTTGATAAATGATAATATTGATGGAAGGAATAAGTGGATTCCTGTTGTGTTCCATATATATATGATTAACCCCAAGATAAAATAATTTTGAGAAACTAAAGTAACTCTAGGGTTGATGCAAAGCAATAAAACCTAGCCAGTACGTATGGGAAGACTTTATTTTCGTTGGGGTACTGCTTTAGTGGTAGCTCGTATATCACAGTTAGAGCCAAAGCCAACTTTTGACATGCTTTCTTTAATCCCATACGCACACCACAAATGAAGAAGATATTTATTGTTTTAGTGTCAGCATTAATCGAAATAATATTTCATACTAATCTAAAATGTCAGCTATTCTTGACATTCATTTAATTTTGAAAGCAAAATTATAAAAAAATATTTGATAACACTAATTTTTTAAAAATAAAATTATAAAAATTATTTAGTAGCAGTAATTCTGTATATGACCGATTTATTTTTTCAAATAGTATTTAATATTTTATAAATTATGATATTATAGTAATTGTGAGGCCACATCACTTCAATACTAAATATGTCTTATATTTAAAATTTTTCTAATATGTACATATTTGTATTATGTAAGGTTAATATTGATTTATTGTTAAACTCTTATGTATTACTTATCAATCATAAATTTGAATTTATTTAGTTAATAGTTTAGGTTAGCATTGAATTTTGATTGGTCTTATTTATTCAAAAGAATAATTATTTAAAGTAGAAAATTGAAAAGTTAGCTTCAAGTTATCTCACGTGTGTGTTTTTACGCCTGTCTCTCCCTATATACTACGCAATTTTAGTGTGTGTATTTGTATGCGTGTGTTCTCTCTCTATATATAAACACACAATGTTGGGTACGCACTTAGACAGAGAGATTGGAAAAAGCATGTATTCGTAAACATTTCAATTTGTCAACATATAAAAACAAAATGCTTGACAATACTTGTGTTTGTTGTGTTGTTTATGAATTAACCTCAAAATTTATCATCATCATCATTGTAGTCGTGGTTGTCACCATCATCATCTTTATCTTCTTCGTTGTGGTGTTGTGTATGTGCACGAATGGTTGGAAAGTCATTGAACCATTTGCATATATCTCAAAGAATATAAAAATTTAATTTTACTTACATTTTATTCTCTTATTATAATTATGATGGAATTTTCTTAAGTTACATATATTAACTTAATTTATACATAAATTTTTTATTAATTTTTATAATTTAATAATAAATATAATTACGAGTTGTTAGCATTAAATATAAATAGTTATACTGCATAAATTTAATAGTTGTAAATATATGTTTAAATTTAATATAAAAAAATTAAATCAATAGAATTTAATTCTTATTTTAATATTTAATATTTTATCTTATAAAACTTATAAATTAAATATCACAATACTTCAACACACTATTAAGAACAAAAAATAAAAATGTATGGAGTTATAACGTTTTAGCTAAGTAAAAAAAATTTAGGAATCCACAAAATGTGGCAATAAGTGAATTGAACTTGCTGCATGTTATGTCATTTTCAACATCAATTTATTTAAAGTATATAAGCACTTAATTTTCAATATGTGATTTAGGACACACATTCAAAAAGTATTAAGTTCAAAATTGAAATAAAAGTATAAAATGAGCTTTGGTTTTAAGCTATTCCTTAATTCTCCAATTCACCTTTTTAATATTTACAATTTCTAACTTAATTTGAATAAGTTGATCACAAAAATTCTTGTAAAAATAATAAATGGATAGTTAATTAAGAATCATCTTTCATTAAATAAGAGTAAAATTTAAATTTAAAATTAAAATTTAAATATCGACAGTCAAATTTTATTTTTTATATTTTATTATATTTATTTAACTTTTGTAATTAATAAAAATAAAATTTTTTCCAATGCAAAATGTAGATGTCATGAAAGTCGACATGTTCATAAATTCTAATCCATGCCAAAATAGTGAATGAGGGATTGATATTGATAGCAGATAGGAAAAAGGAACAAGGAAAAGTCATTAACATCCATCCACCGTGAATTTTCCAAGAGCATATTTCAAAATTTGATCTAGAACATCAATCATAATCTTGTCAATTTAGGAATACCAGATGGTGATATATTTGTACGTACAAATAATTCTCAAATTATAAGTCTAAATTTTACGACTATTCCATAAATAAATATTTATATATAATTAATATTAGAGTCACAAATTTTTTATATAAACTCATATATATAAATTATTATTTTATAATATTATTTTATATAAATTATATTATTTTATAATTTATATCATTAATTTTTATTTTTATTAACTAAGAGCATCATACTAAGTAAATTTATACATAATAATTTATTAAAAAAAATTTATATCTCTAAAACTATTTTTTTTTTTTTTTTTTTTATAGATATACATATATGCTTTGATATAAAGTTAGAATTATCATGGTAACAAATTCTTCTTTTATTCTTAAGTTTCAAAGTCATTCAACTCATACTGTTCAAATTCCAAATGGTTTTCCTGAGCTGGAAGGAAGTTTTTTTTTGCTAATTCATAAACAAAAAAAAAAAAAAAAAATAAGAAGAAGAAAGAAAGTAAGATAGAAGGAAAGAAAAAATTATCCCATCATTTGTTAAGACCTACTAACTTGTTTCAAAACTAATATAGCCACATGATTGTTACCGTAAAATATTAAAAAGAAAAATGAAAAAAATTAATTTATGTAATTTTATCAAAAAATATATTTAATTCCTTTAGTTAAAATAATTCTTGCAAAATATACTTAAATAATAAAAGAATGCGTTCTCTTAACTTTAATTTTTAATTTAATTTTAACACAAATTTTAATCCATTAATTTATTTAATTTACAATTATTTGAGTTATTTAATACTAAACATAATTTGTTGATTTTAGATTCAATAATTAAATAGCATAAATTTAATAATTAAAATTTTATATTTTAATTCAAGTTAAAAATTTAAATTAGTGTATGTTAAATAATTTAAATAATAAAATCTTTGAAAATAATAGAAAGAATTTTGAATTTGAATTTTGCTTACATTAAATTGAGTGTATTTTTTTCAATATATTAAAAATATAATAAAATAATAATTATTCCTTTTTGGTTGGATAATTGAATGTCAAAATATTAGTGCCTAGCGAGAGAAATTAGTGTTTTTTACCTCCCAATCCAATTTGAGCACAGAATCGAGTGATCGCAAATCCACGACCACGAGAAGGCTAAATCGGGAATTTCACTTGGAGTAAAATGTCTTTCGCCCTGCTGCGAAACCGTTCAAGCTTGGTCAACCAGAATTCTGCTTTGACCGTTACCGGACCACCCGAAAGCCAATCAAACCCGAAAAAAAAAAAAAAAAAAGAAAAAGAACACAACGACCACGTCAAGAAAATGAACACGTGTCACCCCCGGTTGTTGAGTGAAAGAAAGCTACGGTGTTTCAGGGGGTAATGATGGGTTGAGAGCGACTGTCGGGTTGACAGAAAGAGAGTTGCCACGCTGGCGAAGACCCCGTACGGACAGCCTTATACAAAAGCCCGCTATATATAACTAACTTTTGACGACCCATAATTACCTCCATTTTCTTAGCTAACTACGAGCATTTCATTGAATTTCTGTCCGAAATATATAGCAAGAAACAACACAACACTTCTGAAACTAAACACAGCTTCTTCTGTAATCTTCTCCTCTCTTCTTCTTCTGTCTTCCGTCTTCTGTTCTCTTTCTCTGCATGTTCTTCTAATTATTCGAATGGAGTTTTGTGTCTCTGCTCTGGGTTCAGTTATGCATATGAAACTGAGAAGATTTGCTGCGTTTGATTCTGTGATCGCTTACTAGATTAATCAATTATTAGCCAGTATCCTACGTTTAGGAGAAGCTTGAAGATTAGTTCTTAATACCAGGAAATTAATTACATCGAAGGAGAGACGACGAGAAAGAAAGATGTTGCAGGACGAGTTTCATGTTCAGCAGGAGCAGCTTCGGATTGTAATTTTCTGAATTTTCAATTGTTTTCCATTTTTTTATTATGGTATGCATTTTAATTAATTAGTTTCATTTTCAATAATTAGAATTTTATGTGCATGATAATTGCTAGATGTTCTTAGTTTTCTAGCTGAAACCAAGGATTCGTTTTATCTGTAAGTTGACTGCAAACTATATTTTTCAGAAAAGCAAAGTGTTTTTTTTTTTTTTCAAAAAGATTTTGAATGAGATGTTTCTGAAAAAGGTTTTTTCGGGTATAATTTTATGAATATATGTTTTTGAACTTTTTTGAGTTTTTTTATCAATTATATATAAAATTATATTTGTATCTTAATTTTTTAACTTTTCTTTTCACGTCACAAATCAAACATCATTAATTTTTTTCATATCAAGCTCAAATCATGCATTAGTATCCTTTTTTTTTTTTTTTTTTTTCAGTGTTATCATTATTGTGGTCAATATTTTATATTTCATCATTTCTTTCCTGACCTCAAAAACAATTTTTTAGTTAGTTTTCTCTTTTTTTTAGGTTAATTTTTAAACATTTTCAGTTGATCTAAAATTTAGTATCGACTGAAAAATTGTTTTTGATGACATACAATTTTATCGTGAGCATTATCTTTATCCTATTCTGTAGCAAAAAAGATCAACACGTATCGTCTTCTTTGGCAAATCACTTTGTTAGTGGGAGCTTATTGCTTTGGCAAATATTCACGCGCAGTCAATTTTTCAATGTGCTCTAAACTACATGTATATATGCCCACCTAAAAGCTGTCATTTTCCTTTCATTTTCTCTTCACCATGTTAGCATTCTTTCCTTTTGATCATCTTCGAATATTTATGCGTGTTGTTTAAGCTTTCCCTAATTATGATTCTTGTTTCAAGGAAAGGAGAGTCTAGATTAAAGTCAAGTAAAGAGAGAATTAAAAGAGGAAAGAAAAAAAAGCACTTCACAAGGATAAAATTAATGTGGTTCTTTAATTAAGTGCTTTTCAATTCCAATTGTTTTTTCCAACGAGTATATTTCTATAATTGAACAGAAATAACATATCATGGTTTACCTTTTCTGTTTATATTTTTGATCTTTTGCTTATTTTGTGTACATTATACTTGATACATGTCACATGGAGGACAGATTCAGATCTCTTCTACTTGGTGCCAAATTCCCAGTTTTAGATCATCTTCTTTTGGAAGAACTTATGTATTTTTTCATCAAATATAGGCATAGGATTGGTGCCTGGCAACTGCTTAGTAGGATATTTTCGTCATTAAATTCCTTTCACGCATCAAAAGAAAAGAGGAGGGGGGAGAATTCTTTTAGCTTTTAAAGCTTGGTTTTCTTTTTCAAATCATGGCCTAAACCCTCTATGTCTCTAATCTGTCATTAAATAAGAATCAGATTCAAATTTCAAACATGAAATATTTGAAGAATCATGTTTCTGGTATGGCTAAATTAAAGGTGAATTACCCAAATATCATCAATATGATGGACGGAATCACAGTTCTGTTGTGCTGTAGCCCCTGTAATTTTCACCCTCTTAACATTAGTTTTGATCTGTTTTACAGGATGATATTTTGAGCCCGATTAGTGCTCAAATTTTTGATTTCTGTGATCCCGAGCTGTTTTCAGATACTCTGCAGAATTCTGAAGTTACTTCTAGCTCAAATTGTTGCTACGAAGAAAATTCTTCTTGTACTCCCAATCCCACCTCTTGGCCTTCAGATATAGACAAGTTTAATACAAGCTACCAAGATAATAATGCAAACAATACTAATACCTCCGCCGCCCCATCAACCACCACCACCAGTACCGATACCTCTGCCACTGTCACCACCACGGCCGCCACTCCTAACAACAACAACAGCAGCAACCTGTCAGCAATCTTTGATTCCCAAGAAGAAGTTGAGAATGACATCTCAGCTTCCATAGATTTTTCCCCGTCTCCTCATTTTTCAGTCCCTCCATTTCTCTCCATCCAACAATTCCAACTCGACTTCTCCTCAATGCAGCCTAATCAAATCCCAATTTCTGATGTTGGTGGTGATGGACTCTCAGTCTCTCAGTACCCTGTTGCACCCCTACTGGGTCCGCCTCCCTTGCAATCAGTTTTCGAGGAAGATTGCCTCTCCTCTGTGCCTCCTTATGTTCCTCTAAACCATTCATCTCCTTCCTTCACTTTTCTCGGTCCTGCTATGGCAACATACGTGCCTGCTGGGACTATGAGTGCTGCATTATCTGCTGACAGTTCCGGGATTTTAGCCGGAAGTATTCTCGGAGGTTCTGAACTGAAGCTACAGGAGCTGGATTTCCAGGGTGATAATGGCGGAATCTTCTGTCCGGATTCCCTGCAGCGTGTTTCCAACCCTGGAGACTGGCAGGTATTAGCTGTATAAATTTAAGTTATTCGGTCACCATCATGTTTCAATCATACAGTTTCCTAGCCTGCCTGGACTGCTGCCATATATTTCCCCATAATGTTACTAAAGCTTACTATATATGTTTTTCATAATGGAACCAACCAACTGCATGATAGAATTTTGCATCAGGACATATTTATGGTAAGCTTGCGGTCCTCCATCCATTATTTTCTATATGGACATATTAGTCAAAGTAAAACGTAGGTTTTATGAATAGAAAAGAAAAAATATACTCAAACTTAATTATGGATTCCGAATGAATTATTAGTTTGATGTTGGAATTGTTTTGACTTTGGTAAAGGTTCTTCTACATGACTCACGTATGTAAACAGATACGCAGTCTCAGAATTAGAAGCTGTTTAAACATAACTAAATTTTGATTCTTCATAATCTTTGTTTTGGTATTCTGTAGAAGGCGCATAGTGGTGAAAGCCAACATCTGGTTGGAGGGGCTGGCAGTTCTGCTGCCCCAATAGCATCAGAGATCTCAAGCTTGGAAGATTCAACCTTTAAGGTAGGGAAACTATCTGTTGAGCAAAGGAAGGAGAAGATCCATAGGTACATGAAGAAAAGAAATGAGAGGAATTTTAGCAAGAAAATAAAGGTATCCATTATCTTCATCAATCATCAATCATATTAATAAATTCTTGCTAAGAGCTCATGAAAATTTGCAGTATGCCTGCCGGAAAACGCTGGCCGACAGCCGCCCTAGAGTTAGAGGAAGGTTTGCCAAG
>JAWDEX010210763.1:0-10690 GCA_035221805.1 Trichilia hirta
ATCTGTTATAAGTGGCCGATAACTTGGTTCAGGTTGTATGCATAGCACCGCCACAGCAGCTACCTGTTAAACACAGGTATGAAATTTAAAAAAAAAAAAAAATTAAAAGAGAGAGAGAGAGAAATTGTGCTGAAACAGGAGCATGGTTTAAATATGTAAATCCTATGTACCTGATATAAGTGCTTTATATCCATCGTGTTTCTAATTACAGGATCCACAATATTTGGAAGCTTTGATTTGTCAGTGAGCTGAGGCATCACCTGTAAATTTGATCATAACACTAAGTTTCAACCTGTCAAAACCATCATCAAAATTTCCTCCAAATACGGTCATTACAGGCTGAGAGAAAATTACCCATGTGACCATTGATTGGGATTGAGTTGGTGACATCTTTTCCACCGGCCTTCTTCCCATCAAAAGCTCCAGCAGCACAACTCCAAAAGCATATACATCACTTTTATCAGTAAGTTTGCCTGAGAAATGAAAATGATCATGACAATTGGTTTTTTATAATTAAATTGAAGCGCCACTTATAATAAAGAAAACAAGATGATGGAGATGATTTTAGAGAGATAATGCCATTTAATTTTCAGGATAAAGGGAAAAAATATCATAATGTTTATAGTGATTTTATTCATTTCTTCAACTTCAAAACCCAAAAATAAGAGTGGCGCCTCAAAATTTTTATTCCTCTCAATTATTGTGGAAGCCATCCTCAATAATAGGCTGCTTGCTCACATTTTTAGAAACCGCATATTATGCCGGTTCATCAACAGCGTAAGGGTTGATAACATAGTTATTAGAAAACTAGCCTCATCCATAGAGCCCCATGAGTAAAGTGGATTCTAAACATGACTATAACTCAACGGTATCCAATTGCACATGTTTTCTCAACTGATTTTAACATATGAAAATGTCTGCATAAATATACTACAGTTCTAGATAGGTATATGTGCCAGATCTCATTCAAAATCTTGTACTTGATACAATCAGAGGGAACTAGGACAAAGCACAGCAGATGAAGCACTATTACTCGGTAATGTACATTTACAGTTGACGCTTTCATCTACCAGATTTCAGTTTAAATAAACACAATTACTATTCTCTGACAGAGCAACAAACAACAAAGTTCATCAGAAATGAAACAATTATAGCACTGGATAAAGGCATGGAAGGCTTATTAAAAACAAGAAGAGCTTCTTAATAGGGAAACAAATAGTTTAAAGAAGCAATGTAGAAACAGGTCAAGAAACCATTAACATTTAGGAGGTAATAGAACTTTTGGTTTACCCTCTAATAGGTATTCTGGGGCAGCATAACCCAGAGTTCCAGAAAGCTTTACATTCTTGTTTTGGGTTCCAGCAGTCACAGCTAGACCAAAATCTGAAAGCTGAATGAAGTAAGCTCTTAGAAAGAGAAACAGTCAATTTAACATCATACACGGTTGTACAAAAATGCACACAAGATGAAGCATTCTTATAAAACATTTACCTTGGCATTAAAGTTGGGATCAAGGAGAATGTTGGATGATTTCATATGTCTGTGGACTAATGGAGGGTGGCAGTGCTCGTGAAGATATTCTAGTCCTCTAGCGTACATCAGATACAACCATGTTAATTAACAAAATATTGAAAACAACTAACAGAAATAGCTAACTGACCTCACCTTGCAACATCAACAGCAATTTTCATTCGTAGATGCCACGTTAGATCAGATCCATGAGTTGACCCTGTATTGATTGTCAACAAAACAAGATAAATGCGTAACAAACTACCGTCTTCATCATCTTATTCCAGTTAAGAATTAAGATGAGGTTTATACCATGCAACTGGTTCTCCAAAGAGCCATTTTGCATCATTTCGTATATGAGAAACCTAGTTTCATCATGGATGCAGTAACCTAAAAGAGAAATTATATTCTGATGCCGGATTTTAGTTAACCAATTTATCTCATTCTGCAATTGGAAACAAATGTTTGACAAAGAAAAACCATCAGTGCTAATAGCACTTCCCAGGAAATAGATATCTAAACCAATTTCAGGGAAAAAGAAAAGTTACATCGAACTCTCTATCAGCATTCTGTCCTGCAGCATCTATTCTCTTCACTGCTGCTAGGAATTTTTCATTGAAATAAGCCTGATAGACACGACCCTGACCTCCCTCACCCAGAAGATTACTTTCCTGGAAATTGTTTGTCGCAGCTTCTAATAAGTGATACTCAACTACAGCAACTGAATCTTTCTTACCAGCTATCTTTAATGAATTGAATCGTTCCTTGATTGGACTCAATGAAAGTCCTTTGCCACCATCTTCACATTGAATATCTTAACAGAAATTAAAAGAAAAAGTAAAGAAGAAAGCCGACAAAAAAAAAGAAAGAAAAAGAATGGCATAACAGCTGGAAATGTCTATACAGAAACACCAAGAATAAAAGCATATGTGATTTCAAACGGAATATACCAAAGCTCTGTTTGCTTTTGCCATTTGAGTTCTTCAAGTATTTCAATCTATAGATCCAAAAGCATAAAAGAAATAGCAACAGTACACCAAGGAGAGTGGATGCCACAATGAGTGGTATAAGTATTTTCTTGTTCAGATGTTGGTGATGCACTATTTTTCCTTCTGGAATTCCCGGAAAAAAAAAAAAAAAAAAAAAAAAAAAAAAAAAAAATATATATATATATATATATATATATATACTTAACAAACTACGGTAGGTTATGGAAATAGTTAGAACAGCAACTTCCACAAACAGACATAAGAGGAGTACGTGCATGGTCAGCCATAAAATTAATTACTCTAGCAGCATTTTGTGTATGTATGTTATATTATTTTTGCATCATTTGATTGCATAAAAATATGAATTTGGCCAACGAGTGATTAGAGGAAAAATCAAATTCAAAATGTCTTGAGTCGTTTAAGTATTCAAGAAAATACTCACCTAAACTATAATCTTGCTTCGTCAAAGACATTTTAGACATTTTTTTTTTTCCCTAAACCTCCTAGATCACAAAAGTTTGTGTAAAATTCATAATTATGGCTTTATCTTCTTGTCCAATAATATTTTCTCAGCAGCCAAATGCAGCAGGAATTAACAATCCAAAGGCAAAAAAAAAGTAGTAATTCCCATTATAAAGCACAAATGTAGACTCTATCTATTTGTTTTCACAGTTCAAAATTTTGATTTCAAATTATGAAACAGAGAAGAGCCTTAAAACCATTTAAAGAGTCTCTGATAAAAAGACGAGCATTTTCCCTCAACCAAACAGACAGCACACTCAAAATTCAAGACAAAACGTACCAAACCATAGCAATAATGAATGAATCTATACCATGTATCAACCAATTGTATTGAAGATAAAATTTGATTTTGATTTAAAATAATGAAATAAAGCAAAGCCATTAAACCCGTGCAAGGCAATGAACACACACACTCAAAACCCCGTCCGCTGTCACCATACCTGGAGATTTAGCTTCCATTTTTGCAGAAAACTGAGAAATGGGTTCCTTTCCAGGAAGAAAAACAGGAGTAAAAATGGCGTAAACAGCTGTGTCTGGTCTTGCAACAATAGTATATGAGAACAAAGAGAAGCTACATGCCCACATGAGCAGTAGCAGACAAAGAAACTTCATTACCCCTTCTTTTGAGAAAGAAAGAAGAAGAGAGAGAGTAAGTGAAACTCCTTTTTCTCTCTTCTCTTTCTCTTGTCGAAACTTTTTTCTCTTTAACTTGAAATCTACCTGCACTAAATCTCTATTTCTGAAAGTAGAATACGACAAGTCACTGTTGCATGAAAATCAAGAAACTACTTTTCCCTCTATTGAGGTGCTTAGTTTATTAACCATCTGGTTCCAGTTGGCTTTGAGACTGACTTGGGGCAAACGGACGTGAAATCATGTGGCAGGTATTCAAAGATCAAAGTCCAAAAGTTATAGGGACCCCAACGGAGAGGATGTAGATTATGACAATAAGGAAAATAAGTGCTCACATTAGTCACAGCTAACTCAGAAATGGATTTGGACATAATAATTCCAATCCCTCTTCTATTTTCATGCTCTTATTATACGGGTACACAAGGAGCCAATCTACGCGACATTTGATAACGTCAATTTTTAATAAAATCTATCTATTTTTACACTAATATTTAATATTTATTTGGTAATTATTTATTATACAGGTTGTAATTGTAGTTGAATAACGAGCAATAAAGACAACCACGAGTTGCTCTTGTTTCCTTCTTTCCCATATTTGACAAAGGAACAGATTACTTGTGACTTCCATTAATGGTGATCATATTCATAATTGGTGTAATTAGATTTCACTTTATAATATTGATATTGAGATTTTCATTAACAGTTAGATTAACTAACAAAAGGATGGATATTCCAATCAATTTATCATTTTATCATAAAAATTTAAAGAATTAATTTGGAATGATAATTTAATAATTTTTTAATTAAATTATTGTGTTTGCGATCTTAAACCACTGAAAGGGTTTGTTAAACTTAATTTTAATCTTAATGGATTAAGTAATTTTATCCATTTTACTAACTACGATATAAAAGAGAGAGAAAGAGAGAGAGAACCTAATTAACAGAGAGTTAAATTTTTGGTAGGGTTGGCATGGAAGCAGGCCAAATGAGTTCCACTTATGATATGATCACAACTCTCATGTGAAATTTTGCATAGCCACAAATATAGAAATAATTGAGAGATATATAGCAAAACAAATGAATTAATTTAGATACATATTATTAATATTAACGATTTTATTTATATAATAATATTATAGTATTATCAAATATTTTATTATTTTATTTTATTTTATGCTCATAATTTTTTTTTTATTTTTATAAAATATAAAATGTATCCGTATATAAAATTGGTATCTGCAACATTAATGAATATATATACATAAATTAATAATCAAATATTGAATTCTTTATAATGTTATTTAATATGTGATGGGATAAAAGTCTCGTTTTTTTAATGAATGAGAATGAAGTTTTGGTTTTCTTGAGAAGATCTCTACTTCATTTTTATTGCACATGCAAGTGGTTAAATAAATCAATAATTGTTCATGCATTCATAAACATTTACTAAAATTACATTTGATTTTTGGAATATAAAATTGTGAATTTTTTTTTATTATCTATAATTTAATATAAATAAGAGAAAGAGGGGGAAAAATTTTAAAAAAAAAAATTATAAAAAATTAAAAGTTATGAAAAATCAAATAAGCAAATCCCGTATATAAGAAATATGGGAAAAATTAAAATTAACTAAAGAATTTTCGTCTTTGTTCATGTGATAACAATAAAAGAAAATATGAATAATCAAAACAAATATTTGAATTAAATATTACATAGAAATCAAAGTTTTTGTACTCCAAATTAAGGTATTAATTATTAAATTATATTATATGTGACTCACTTGGATCAACTATAATTAAGCTATATGACGACTATCATTATTTCATATCCCAATGAAAAATAAAAAACAAAATTTGATCCTAAGCCAATGATTCAAGTCAATTATATTATTATAATTAATAATTATTGTTGTCAAAATATTCGTTTGGTAGCATGTAATGTCAATACCAACGATGATAGAAAACTATATCGAGCCATGTGCCATAATATTTTTGTGTCGGTATTTGTGAATGTTATTGTATTGAAAAATTAGTATTATTTATGACAAAACAAGACAAATATTGCATAGCTTTCAATTTCAGGATCATATCGAAAGATTTTTTACAGGAAAATGAAGTTTACAAATGTGTGATTAGGGTATGTTTTATGGACTAACTAAGATTTCATTATCTAATAATGTTATATTACTATCACATATTATATATATATATTTTTTTTATCAAAATAAAGAAAAATAAATTGTGTCACATATAAAAAAATTGATATATTAATTATTATATCAGTTTATAAAAGAAATTATAAAAAAAAATTGTATTTCTATATTATTATTATTATTATTAATTATGTTTCAAGGTACTATTAAAAGTTAAATTAAACTCAGGTCAATAAATGACATAAATCCCGTTGTCAGAAATTGAGAGTGATTTGATTTCTGGTACGTAGATGGTCTACATCATTAGTAATATAAATGATTGGATTTCCAGTAAGTGCATGGTCTACATGACTAGTAGTTACACTGCACACTTCATACAATAGAAAATTAATTGGGTATATTTTAGTTAGTTTTGGATACGTATCTATGTTTATGTTTACATTCATATCTATGATTAATTTATAATTATTATTGGAGCACTATTAACTCTATGATTAATAATTGGGAAAAGAAGTTTGTTTATAGTTAATTAGAAATCACGAATTATAGCTATGAGTTCAAATTCTTAAACCCATGTTGGGACAAATTAATAAATAATAGATAAGATAAGCCAAATCATAGACTTTCTTGTGGATTATTAAAATATTAAAAGATGCTTCAATTATATTATATATTCCCAAAATTATGGGTGTAATTCATTCTTTATACTAGAAATAAGTCTAACATCCAATTGAGGTTTGGTCATTTTTTACAAATTAAGTTTTCACTCTTAATCATTCCTATAAATTATTGATTAATATATTTTAAATGGTTGAAATGTTCTCCTAGATGTGATATTTCCAACCACTAGGACGAAATCTTAATAGAATATGTACTATAAATGTCGGCAGACAAAAATTGGGCTTTGTTTTCTTATATGGAGGCCCGTGTGAAGTTGAAGTTCATGATAATTGGGCTAAAAGCTAAAGCTACAGAAACCAAATGATTGGCAGATTTGTCTGGTGAGTACATTTTTGTCAAAGCATAATCAATACGATGTCAATTAAGGATATAAAATTACAACTAAAATGGTAAAATTATTCCTGTTTACTACATAATTGAATGAGACTACTTCATCTTCTGCTTGTAAGGAGTCATGGTGAAAATCCTGAGATATCTTCTAAATTCACAATATTTGAATCGATTTCGTATGAGATTTTTCTCCGACATTCACTGATAGATTAGATTCTAGGTACAAGAAACATGACAGAGAGAAAACAAACTTTTTCATTAATACAAATAGAAACATAATGGGATATTTATGCCACAGGAACAATAAGAATTATCACTCCTCTTCAAATCACCAATTTCCTTGGGAACCTGCTGTTACTGTTACTCTACAAGGCAATAACAAGACTTCAGTTGTAGTTCTAATTTCTTTACGTCATGTTATTTTAATTAAAAAAAAAGTACAATTCTATATTATAAATTCCCAAATTTTATTAATATTCATACATTAGCATCCTCAGTTATTTAATAATTTTAAAAAGAAAATATATTAATTATAACTATTTAAGTAAAAAAAAAAGAATAACGTTAATACTCTAACATACATATATAATACTACAAAGAATTGTAATTCAATCTTGTATTTATAGTTATAGACATTCTTTAGAGAACTTGAGGCTATGGGCATTTTAGTCATTAAAAAAAAAAAAAACCACTAAAACTAAAACTTTAGAATTCGAAATTCCGTGGTCAGATTGAACAATTTTTATATAAGATAATATTTATTTTTTGACAAATACAAATTTTGAAGTAAATTCTTTCATATAAAGGTCCCAAAAATAAAATCAAAATCACATATGAGATACTTTTAACCATTGTTTATATTCCTTTTAGCATAACAAAGAATTGCAAATCCAAATTCGTAAAACATTCTCTAAGTTTCATCCGTTTACTCTGTTCATGGTGACAGTTCTCTTTCATTATCTAAGCCTCATCCTAATTGATTGAATAACATTGTAAGTTCAAGACAGGAATATTCTCGACTCCAAATGATCAATTTTCGCAACTTTATTCATGCTGAAGGATTGAAAGCAACCAGAAATACCTTCAGTACCCGTGAGTGATATAGATACAGATATGGATACAGTCAACTCTAAAATAAATCGTACCAACTTGACAAGGAAATGGTACATGAAGAATGGGATTCTCTGGATCAAATTCTTAAGCTGAACTAGCTTAGCATTCAACCCATCGATTGAGTTTTGGTTCAAAACAGCAATTAATGAAAGCTGGCTCAGACTACTTCAAGGAATTTGTTCCACGCCAGACAACACTTTGCAGCAAGATGTGGAAAAGCCAGAGTAATACTAATTATCACTCCTCTCAACGCACCAATTTCCTTGAACAGAAAACGAGCCTTACCATTTTGTAATTTGAACAGGTTTTCATGATTTGGTTAAAATGCTGAAAACAGAAGCAATTAACCTAACACTGACCACATCAACTTTCTTTTGGCTCTTGAATACAAAATGATGGAAAAGAGCTCAAACTAATTTGATTCTTCACAAGTAAGTCCACCACTATGGAAAGTATGGATGCATCTGGCCTTATCTTATTCTCTTCCATTTTGTGAAGAAGTTCAATCACTTTGGATGGCTCCTTATTTTTGAAGAAACCATGCATAAGAGTACTAAAAATGACTACATCAGGCAAAACACCCTTTTCTACCATATCCAATAATAAATCATTTGCCTTTTCTATTTGCCCGTCTAGGCAAAGACTATGGATCATAATATTATATGTTACCACATCAGGTAATAAGCCTTTCCAAGGCAATCTATGAAAAAGTTCCATAGCAATTTTGGGTCTGCCTGCTTTACATAATCCATCAATGAGGCAGTTCCAAGTTTCAATATTAAGTTCACACGTGCAATTTTTAATGGAATTAAATGTTTTCACTGCCTCTAGAACCAATCCGCTCTTGCAAAGCCCATCAATGAAAGTAGAATATGTAAATGAATCAGGTACAACATTATTAAGTTGCATCTCATCAAATAGCTTCCATGCATGTCCAACCATTCTGCTTTGGAAAAGACCAACAAACAAAGCGTTATATGTAATAACCGTCGGCCAAATTCTTCTTGAAAGCATTTCCTTGTAAAGACTCATACCATCCTGTACTTTTTTATTCTTGCAATACCCATTGATCAAAATATTGTAACTAATAACGTTAGGTTTGCACCCCTTACTGTCCATAGAAACAAATAGTCTCCTAGCATGATCAATTTTACCCTTCAAGCAAAAACCATCCATCAATGAGCTGTAAGTGTATGTGTTGGGATTTACCCCTCTCTCAATCATCAATTTTAACAAGAAATTTGCTTCATCTATAATCCCTTTCTTGCAAAGTTCATCAATTAGCACATTAAATGTCACCACATCCGGCTGAACACCTTGGTCGATCATCTCAATAAACAAATATTTAGCCTCTTTCCAATCATTAGCACAGCAAAAACCATAAATCAAAGAGTTATATGTGACCACATTAGGTTTTATTTTCCTCTCTTTCATATGCAGAAAAAGTTTCTTTGCTTTGTCCACAAGCCCATCTTTACAAAGACCGTCAATTATAGTACTGTAAGTAAAAATATCAGGCTTACAAATACTACCAAATTCAGCATTTTCACGAACCATTTCCTCAAATATCTTAATTGCAACACCTGTATTACTAGTTCGACACAATCCGTTAATCAAAACATTACATGTAATCACATTAGGCTTACAACCAAACACAACAAGTTTCTTAAACAGCTTGGCAGCCTCCATTATTCTATCTTCCATACACAAAACTTTAATCAAAGAAGTGAAAGTGATGACGTCAGGAGAAAAACAACTCTTCAAGACCCTCCCAAAAACTATAAAACCATCAGAGCTTGTTCGACATAATCTGTCAATCAAAATATTATACGTAAACAAATCAGGCTTGCAACCAAAAGTAATAAGTTTCTTAAACAACTTGCCAGCTTCCATAATTCTTCCATCCCCACATAAACCTTTCATCAAAGAATTAAAGGTCACAGCATCTAGACAAAAACAATTCCTCAAAATCTTCCCGACAACTACAAAACTATCACAGACCCTACCCATATTGCAAAAGCAATTAATCAGAATATTGTAAGTAAAAAGATCTGGCAACAACCCACTACAATTAAGTTTCTTGTAAAGCAAAGTAACGGTATCATAATGCCTCTTCTTATTTAGCGCACTAAACAAACTATTGAAAGATGAGATAGGAGGAGATGGGTTCATTTTTATCATGGAATCAAAGAAATAAATAGCGTCCATGGGAGTGATATCACCTAATTTACGTCTTTCACGGAGAAATTGATCAAGCGAGGTTCCATTTTCCATTGTCGAAAGAGAATCTTTCTGTATAGAAGATGGGAGTTCATTATTGAAATTTGAAGTCGTGGGTTCTGCATAGTGAGCGTAGGAACACCATAAACTATATCGAAAATCTGCATTTAATTTTGAAGCAAAACAGCAGGAACTATATAAAGATCGGAAAATGAAACCCATGTTTTGAATGGCGGCAAGAGGCTAATGGTTTATGTTTATGCAATTCAAGGAGCTCGAGGGTCGAGGGTGGGGAAATTTAAATCGATTGAATTTAATAAATCATCTAAATGGCTTAATTGAATTGCTTTAAATTGATTTAAAAAATTTTGGATCGATTTTAAATTAATATTTTATAAATTATTATAATTAATTTTAATTATGAATTAAATTAATTTTAAATCGCAAATTTTTAAATTAAATCCCTTAAATAAATATTAAATATATTTATTATTATTATATTATAATATTATAATTATATAATAAAATAATATATTAATTA
>JAWDEX010210774.1:0-10690 GCA_035221805.1 Trichilia hirta
CTCTCTCTATCTATCTATATATATATATACAAGGAAAACTGAAGGAGAAATAGAAAGAAGATCACAAAAATGTAAGAAATGTAGAAGGAAGCTGTAAATTCCTTGAACGAGGACTCGAAAGTACTGATAATACCTGCAATTTCCCTTCTGCTTTCACTGCTGCGTTTTTTCTGTTAATATTATAGACTCTATTATACGATCACTCTCTCTCTCTCTCTCTCTCTCTCTCTCTCTGTGCTGCAGAAGGAAAAAGGAAAAGCAGAAGAGATTCAACAGAGAAATTCTGATCATCACGAGTTTCTGATCTTACCTTCGTCCCAAAAATCATTACCCCTACTCTACTATTAAATCCAACTGCTTTCCTTTGACCTTTGTTTCCCTTTCTTCTCTCTTTTCCCTCTCTCTCTCTCTCTCTATCTCTCTCTCTCTCTATGCCAGAACAATTCTAATACGCCAACCCTTTTGTCATCATCAAAATCATAAAACAAAAGGAAAAATAAGTCCAGATTGACTGTATTGGATTCTGTCCCTTTATGACGATTTTGCCTCCGCTATATTCGTTTTATGGTCCATTTTGACCTTGTGTTTGGAGTCCAAGTCTAGGCGTTTTGTCTTATAGGGGAAAGGGGGGCATAGATTTAAATTTCGTATTGACTAGTTTACCCAATCGATCGTGGAATACGTAAATTGGCGAGTTTTAAAAAAATTATGGATTTTATATTTTTATTTATTTTTAATTTCTAATCTTCCCTTCTTATTTATAATAACAATAATAATAATAATAAACAAAGGGGTAGTATTATCGCATTGAAATATTCCCTCCCAGGTTCGGAAACACAATTTCCTTTCTTGGCATTTGCATTTCAGCAATTCAACTTGAACACGTGGCATTGCCAATTTTCTTAAAAGTGAAAAACTTTAATTAAATTCTATTAAATAAAATTAAAGAATAATATAGTAAAACATTAAATTTATAAATTGCTAACAAATATGTAGGGAATATATGTGTTCTTATTAAATTATCATAATATTTTTATTTGAAATAATTATATTTTAAATTATTAAAAAAAATAATTGGGTTTTGTTTTTAAATTATAATATAATATTGTATCTATAATGTGATTCAATACATTTATCTGTAATATTGTATTTTATTATATATGTACCGCTTTTTGCTTAATTTTAGTTTTAAAGACAATTATAATTAAATATAAATTTTTTTAATAAATTAGGATTTTCATATCGAGTATGTCTTTTTATTGTAAATTTATTATCAGTACTATATCTTGAGAAAATAATAAATTAAAATACATTTTAATTATTTATTATAAATAAGCCCCTAATTTGGTTAATATTTGTAAGTTTTCATAAATTTCATAAGGGACTGATTTGTTATATTCCAAAAATTTGTTATCCTTAAAAATAAATTAAAACAAGTTCCCGCGTGAGCTTGAGAGAATAAGTGGTAGGGTTGGACTGGGATCCACAGTATAAGCAGCTAAACCTTCACCTACTTAGAGAATTCCGGGTCAAACCTCGAACATATTTTTGCATGTGGATTGCAGTTCATAATACCTACAACTGTGGCTATCACGTCAAAATCAATTAACAAGTCAACTATAAAAGCAAACAAAGAAAAGTTATTTTATTTACATTATAAAAATAAAATATATATATATATATATATTTCCAAGTGAATGTATCTACGCCGTCAAATTTTATCGCCATGCAAAGATCGTATCCAATTATTGATCAACGGTGGAGAGCGTGAGAAGGAAGAACGCGTCAAGAGAATGATTAATTCCGTACCGTATATGGAACATATATATTTATTTATTTGGAATTTTCTTGGGACAGAGAAATTCAATCAAAATTAATCACGTCGTTCAGGGTTGGTCATTTCTATTGTAGGTGCCGACTCTTGGAAAATCTCGTACAATTTACGAAGAACTTGTTTTTCTACAATTCTACGGCGCAAATATAATAATTTTCTTTTGGTATTTTTAATATTTATTAATTTTGTTAAATTTAATTTATAAAAAATTACTAAAAAATTTAAATTTTAAAAAATTTATATTTCTAAAATTTGATAAAAGTATTATCAAAAAAGCCCTTAGCTTTTCATTAATTAAATATCAATTTAACTTGGTTGTTTGGTTTCCTGGAGGACAAAACGCATTTAATTAGTAGGTACTGCTGAGGTTGGCAGGTGCAGGTGCAGGTTTGCAGGTTTTTCAGGAGTAGTAGCAGCTCCGATCTGAGAGAATATCCAAATTTTATTTTTTATTTTTAATTTAATAATTTTTTTTATTTTTTATTTATTTTATCATTCCGACTACTGCAACGCAACAATGTTAAGAAAGGAATTATCACCAGACTGCCGCTGTGGCCTTTGATTTATTCGGAATACGCGGCAATTGTACGTAACTCTGTCTCACTCGCACACATTTATTACACTTCATGGACTGTTGCAATGCAAAAGGATTACGCAATCGGAGGTACCTACGGATGTCTAACCTAATCGCCCTTCCAGCGCGTTAACTATGGTTGGTAATTTGGGTCATCCAATCAGACGTGATTAAACGATTCATATTTGAAAAAATGGACAATTATCATACTATTCGTATAATATAATTAATAATTATGTTAAATTTGAATTTTATTTTTTTTATTTGTTTAAAATATAAATAAAATATAATTAAATAAATAAATAAATAAATAATTATATTTAAATAAATAATTTAATATAATAATTTTAATATTTTGTATTTTAATATTTAATTTATATTTAATTAAATAAATAAAATTTTATATTAATTAATTAAATAAATTGAATTGAATTGATTTCATGACTTAATAATTTATTTGATAAATAAATAAATAATTATATTCTATTATTTATTTAATAAATAAATAGTATTATTTATAAATTATTTAAAATATAATTAATAATCAAATTAAATTTAAATTAATATAAAAAATACTACAAATTTATTAACAGACACAAATATAACACGTTTACCCAAATTATCTCCCTTAATGTTAACAATGCCGACTAATAATACTAATAGCTTATTTATTTGTTTGTTCGTTTTATTGCATGATTGGCTGATTGGCTGATTTTATTTATTTTAATTACTTAAATTTATTTTGTTTTAATTTAATAAATTTTTTAAAATACCTTTTATCCAAATTTTTTTAATTTTTTTTCAACAATCTTTAAAAATTTTACATTTAATTTGGTAACTTGTAAAATGTATTTTTATTTGATTGATTCTTTTACGTTATTATTCATATACAATTTTAATATTCTTTTAATATATTACCTTTTATATTAGATAATTGTATAATTTAAATAATTTTTATAATAAAATAAATTTTAAGATATTAAATGATTATATTACTATTTGTTTTTAATATAATAATATAATTAATTTAATGTCTTACGGTAAAAATAAAAGATCAACGACGATTATTCTCGTAGCAATATTATAGAAAAAATTTTAAATTTAACTTTGTGTGTTTGGTATATTAACTGTTATATAATTTTCTACAGATTTAACTTCGCTAATTTATAAAAATTTTATTTATAATATTTTAATCATAATAAAAAATCTTTATATAATCTTTTTTTTATATAAATTAATTTAATAATATTTTATGCACCGTATCAACAAATCGAATGGCTCAGAATGTGCCACGTCTTTAAATTTATAATTGTACATATTTAGAGTCGTTGATCTTATATGAAACAGACGCATGCGAGATTTTCCAATTTCCCAAATCAAATGCATTTTTATGACGGTGGTTTTGTTTTGATGCCGGTCAATAGCAAGAGTTGACTGCTTGTGAATAGTCTCAAATCATTATCATCATATCCATGCAACGCAACGTGGTAAAATTGCAATATGATGGTGTCAGGATTGGTGAGTCTTGATGGATTTACAATGGGAAAGCATGTAGGGAAGAAAAAATGACACGTGGTAAAACTGGAAGACGTTCTAATTATGGTGCGGTGGTTTTAGATCATATGCTGCTATGTGACGTTTTGACAAGAGGGAGTGAGATAGACGTTAAATTATTTAAAATATTTTTATTTCGTTTCTTAAATGTTATTTATTTTTTAATCATAAAAAATTAATTTAAATAATATTCTTATCAATCAAATAATTGATGATTTTTTTTTTTAAAGTCATAAAAACTGTATTATTGTAGTACTTTTTTTGATAATAAAGGTTTTTTTACAGTATTTTAAATATAAATTTTTATTTAAAATCCTACACAAATTTTGTTTTATATTAAAGTGTTTTTACAATATTTAAAAAAAAAAATTAATTATGACTTGATGTAAAATATTTTATTTAATTAAAAATTATGACTTGTTAGGTTAAATAATACTCCGGTTAGTCATTTTTTGCAATGATTACCCTAACTCTAAGCAGTCTCAAAACTAGTAGTAAATTTTTTATAAAAATCAAATAATCATTTAATCAAAATAGCATTTATTTAAAATATTGTCCAACTTATTAATGTTAACTTCAAGTAATTATGGGTGATACTTGCAACTGTGCTCAATATTATCTCTTACAAATGAATTACTTTATATCACAAAGATATCTACAACTTTTCTTATACTTATCTCGCTTGTGCACAACTCATCTATGTAGCTTTTACATAGGTTTGTCTCGAAGTTATTTTTTTATAACTATAGTAAATATACTAATATCGACCTATTGATCATATTACCAATAAATAATCATTGTAAAATTCAATTATATAAGATCTAATATAAATGAAAAAAATAAAATTTTATCATTATCAAAATCACATTTACCGGCCTTAAATATATATCAAACATACTATAGGCAAATATATAATTATTATTTAAATAGTATTTTAATATCTCCTATAATTATTAATAACAATAGTATACAAAATAATTAATTAGTTATCAAATATTTACTTAAGTAAAATATTTAAAATGACATCAATAGGTAAAAGTCCATTCACTACTAATAAAGAGCAAATACTTAATATTTAAAATGACATCAATAGGTAAAAGTCCATTCACTACTAATAAAGAGCAAATACTCCCTAATGATCTTCACATAAAGTAGGTTTCTCTCTCAAGTTATCAGTACCTACTACATACATATAGATAATCACATGAATTTTTCATACTTCAAATGCTATTAATGCCCAGTGTATAAAATACTCATGCTTATTAAATTAAATTTTCTAAGTTGACATATGATTACTGAAGTTTAATCTAATAATAACTATTTAACGAATTTCATCAATAAAATTTTATAACTTCTCTCACTAAAGAATTTATAATATAAATCTTAAACTTGAATCAATTTCAACTTCTTAACGAATATAATCTTTCTGAAATTATTTCTATTTTCATTTAGCATATTCTAATTTATAAATAATATAATTTAACTCAAATCATATCTTCTTATTATACTATTCATAAATCAAAGTTTAAACAGTAAAAATTATTTGCAAATTATGAATAAATTATAAATTAAAATTTTAAAATATATTAGAAAGCTTACCACATCTCAATAATATCTTTGAAAACTTGTTACAGTTATTGAAATATAAAAATCTCAATTTAATTTAAATTTTATTTTTTTTTATGTTATTTTTTGTCGAATTCGCAAAGAAAAATTTTGCAAAAGTTTAAAGAGTGTTGATTTCTTGTTAATTTAAGTGAAAAATAAAATGGGAGAAATTGTAAAGAGAATGTGGTGAGACTTTCGAGAAGGAAGAGAAGAGAAGATGCGGGGAAGGAAGAGAGAAAATGAGTAAGAGCGGAGAAATAATCTTTCTAACATATTTGACCTCTAGTTATAGGATTTTGTATAATTACAAATATGTCCTTAAAGTAATAAAGGTAAGAAAATTTTAGAAGGGATAAACCAAATAATTAGCAGAGGTAGAATGCAGGTCTGCCTGAGACCTATTCTTATATTCTTAAAAAGTGTCAATATCTTGGTACTACATATTAATACTTTTTTTTTTTTTTTTTAAAGTATCATTTTGTAATTTCGTTTCAACTCTTTAGAATTTTTATATATCAATATTAAAATGCTCTCATTTAAATGTGTAGATACTTTTTTGAAAATGTCAATGTGGTCTAATTTTGTAATTTTATTTACAATTTTTGAAAATTTTGCTCATATCGGTACTTTTTTATTAAGTTTTGATTCTTTTACAAAATATTAATATTTTTATAAATTAAATTGATACTTTAATTTTAATTTGACATCACTTTAATTTAAAAAATATCATTCAAGTTCATTTATAAATAAAATTAAATTTAATATCATTCAAACTTTTATTTTTAAACTTTAAAATTAAATCTCTATCAATCTAAATTCTTAAAATAAATATTGAACTTTAATATTATATCAACTACTTGTTAATTATGAGTATGCATATACATAAATATAATGAAAAATAATTATATTACCCTTAAATTTAAGGAACATATTTTACAAAATGACTGGCTTATATTATTATAAATCACTTGACTGAATTCTAGAAAATTTTAAAAAAATTAGTGATAATATTATTTTTAATAAAATATAGGTATCATTTTTTATTTATTAAAAATATAAAATATTTTAAAAAGTCTGAATTTTTAAATTTAAATAATTTACTAAAATTTGAGAGTTAAGTTAAAAAGCAAATATCTTTAGACAACTGAATACTTAAAACTGAATTTTATTTTAACTTTAGAAAAAGAAAAAAAAAAAAAAAAAAGACTGCCACTAAGTTAAAAAAAAATGCATCCTTAATTACTTTAAATAGCTAAATTTAGTCAATTAAGCACTAAACAAAAAAATAAATAATTTTTTTTTATTAATATTTGATATCTAACAATTTTTTTTAGTATTTATTGAAAAGAAGGAGGATGCTTTTACAATATATACAGAGAGAAATCTAATTGCAATAATTAGAAATACTTTTACAAAAGAAATTTAATTAAAATTATCAATAATATTAAGGGTATAAATATATTTTTATATAAATATTTATATAAATTGATGAGATAATACTATATAATTGTTATATATTTTAAATAATTCTTTTTTTACTTTTTATAAATTTTTACGTATTATTTTGAAAATATTAAATATTCAATAACCATATAATAATACCAAAATATTAAGTTGTTAAAACAGTTTGTACACCAAATTTTTATGGCTAGCGTTTGAAATATGAAGTTAGATGAAGTAAATGAATAAGAGAGAGAATGAGAGAAGAATGGAAGCATACGGCCGAAAACCATCAATGAAATTTAATAAAAAGATAAAGAGTAAGAAAGCACTCTCGTCTTGTACAACACAAAGAACAAAACCAGATTCAAAGAAAGAAAAAAGAGAAAACGTTCTTAAAGGTTATAATGATGGTGGTAGCAGAAAGCTAGCTGAAAACTGCAGCAAAAGGAGTAGGAAAAGGGTTTGTGGGCAAGCAGTAGGGACTACATTCTGAAGGCAGCAGAATTATGGAAGGACAACAATGGCAGATAGATGGGGAATTGGTTAATGTAAGTTGTCGCAAGGCTGGGTAAATGTATTTCTGAGGTTTGTGCAACGTAAAACTTATTATATGAAAATTAAAATATGTAAGGTAAAAGTTGAAAATTTATTAGGTAAAAGTTGAAATATGTATGGTAAAAATTGACGAAATTTTAGGTATCTTGTCTTTCGTTCGATGGGCTGCATCGGTTTTTGGGATTTTAAAAATCTATAATATAAAAATTAAAATTTTTAACCTAATCAAACTTTTTACATAAAAATTGAAACTTACAACAAAAAAATCGACCCAATTTTGCATATTTTATGGTTCGTTGGGTGAAATAAGTTTTGGAAATTTGTGCAAATTATAATTTTTAACATAAAAATTAAAATTTATAGCATTAAAATCGAAATATGTAAGGTAAAATTTAAAACTAAAATTAAAAATTTTGACCGTATGTAAAGCATGAAACGTTTATAAATGTAAAAGTTGAAAGCAGTTGTAACAATATATTAATAAATTGCAGACAATCCCAAATCAATATATATCTTATTAAAGCAGCAGCAGCAGCAGCAGATTCATCAGCTTGAAGGGTTGAGACAAAGAGAATGATGGAAATTCCTGCTATTCCTGCTGCTCTGCTACACTAGGAATGAATGTACTCATGAATGATTCACAGTAAGTTAACCAAAAAGCCAAAAAGCTTATGTCCCAGTAAGTCCACGAACAAATAAAATCCCAAATTTATTACTACCCTCTCAACTTCTGAAGACAAAAGCAAAAACAAAAACCATCATAGATTTTGATTTGGCCCACACAAGTAGAAATAGGTTAAATTTTGAAACTTCGAGGCCGCCGGGTTCTTCTGCTTTTGTGTGTTTCAGATATCAGAATCAGATCTCTTATTGCTACCAGAGTCGTTTTGCATTGCATGCATCGATAAATGGGTTTGAGATATTACATTACAAAAATCTGCATTGAAATTTGATTCAATCCAATGAATGATTAGGGTTTGTATTGGATTGGTTGGGCTGCTATTCTTTGGTTTGATTTATTTCTTCCATGTTGACTGAGGGAGTGACGTAAATGAGGAAGGAGCTAAGACGAGAGAGAGAAAAAGACAATAATATTTATATTTCAATATTAATATTACAAAATATGTTAAAAAAAAGCTTACATTCATTTCAAATAAAGAAAAGACTATAATATTTTTATATTTTAGTATTAATATTATAAAATATGTTAAAAAAAATTTACATACATTTGTTTTTAAGTAAAATACACAATCACCTAAACTAAATTTGAGTTAGAGAGTAATTGATTTGTGGATCTGCTTTAATATAAGTATATGTAAATTTTAGTGTATTAATTAATAATTATTAAAAAATTAGTTTATTAATGAATAATTGTTAATAAAAGAATACTAATTCTTTGGGAGAAAAATGAGAAAAATTAAGCGACAAAAATAGGATTGTTATCAAAAGGGTCAAGATAGTTAGGTAAAGGCATGACTTGCGGGTTAAGATAATGCTACAGGCCAATCTCAATTAATGGGCAGGAGCCCTTGCTGACTTGACTTCCCTAGCCTCGTGTTTAAGGTTTCTTTAATTAATTACATAGTAACTTTGCAAGGTTGGAGTTTTGCCAACGAGTTCGACCCTAATCTCGGGTTAGGATCAAAAATATTGTTTAAATCCTTTGAGATAGGCTATTCAACAAAGCTCAAAAATTAAACTCCGTGCAGGTCATTAGGATTTTCCTATAGAGCTAAAAGCCATATATGAGGACACAACTTAAGGCTTACCCTAGGTAGAAATCCTAGATAGAGGTCACCACCTTGAAGTTCATCACCAACGACTATGAATCGATAATACTAAAATGACAGAACAATGAAAGAGGCCATGTGTCGAACCTTATAGCTATAATCTCTTATCAAAGTTTATACAGTACCATTGCATGTTGACCACCCTTTGCGTGTTAGTCACCAAAGTCGAGAAAACATATTGTAATGATTATGGGGTAATGAGTTAACTAAGGGTCACATACCAAGCTTCTGCATAAGGTACATGTCAATCCCATTCTCCAAGAGCCTACATGGGAAGCCTTGAAAGACATAGTAGCTACACTTATAGAGAGAAGTCAAATTAAATGGAAAAAGAACTTAGTCACTATTAATCTTCTTCTCCACCCGTACCTCTAACTCTCTACCAAATAAACAGTAACCTAGAAAGTATACTTTTATTGATTTTTCTTCCTTTCCTCTTTACTTGATGCTGTCTTACCAAATCCTAAGTTAAGTATCAGAGCCTTTACCTAGTAACCGACATTAATTTGAGCTTTCTTTGTGTTTGTAGGTTCCCAGTGTGCAATGATTGTCAAATTATTATTATAATATACTTAAAGTCAACCGACTATATCCTAACTTACACAGTATCGAATCTAATTTTATGCATCAATAACTAGCGCCGTCTTATGCATCAATAACTATCGAATCTAATTTTATGCATCAATAACTAGCGCCATCTGTGAGAATACTCAAGAAAAGTTAATCCCATAAAAAAATATTTGCAAAGTGTTATAGAAGGTCACTTTCAATCACTCCTAAACAATTCCAAACACTTTTAAACATGAACTCACGTCCAAAAAGCATGGCAAAAAATAATAAAAGCAGCTCTACTTGAAGACTCCAAGCCGAATAAGCAGACAATATCATTAAAAATGTAGATCAAGAATACAATGTTGAACTCTCGAGCACTAGTGATAATAGTTCATATATAAACACTCTTACCGTACCTATAGGTCAGGCTATAACAATGATGAAAGGGAGAAAAACTCTGTAGTTAGCTAGCGAGTAGTATTTCGGAAAAAATTAATGGGTATTGGTACTGGCCCACAAAACTAAAATGTTAGAAAGCAAGGTGCTAGAAATAAAAAGATAGATCACTGAAGAAAGGAAGCCAAAGGAAAGTGAGGTAATATTTAATAACGTTAGCTAGGGGTTCCTATTACATCTCTAAAGGGCTATTAGAGACAGAAGCTAGGGAAAACATTGAGGACCAAGAGTAAAATAAAGTGGCTAAAAGCCTAAGAAGGGCCTCGGGTCAAAAAGGTCGGGAACCTATGTTGAACTAGCTAAAGCCCTAGAGTTAGTAGTACT
>JAWDEX010210796.1:0-10686 GCA_035221805.1 Trichilia hirta
TTTTACTTTTAATTTCACAAATAATTATATCTAAAATAACTTTTTAAACTTAACCAAATAAATAATATTTTGACAAACTTCTATTTCTTCCTTATTTAATATTATACATAATCAAATAAATAATATTATACAGAACCTCTCTATTTTAATTTCATCCAATTTCTTCCTTATTTTATTGATTAAATTTTTATTTCTTATTACAAAATCATAGTATTCAACATTCTTTACGAGTAAAAAATAGTATTTTTTTTATTTAATCAAAGATTTTAGTGGAAGAGATATGATAGAATTTGAGAATAAAATTAGAAAATTTTACGTTAGAAGAATAACTCATCTTTTACAAATTCTAGATAACTTATTGATAAGATTTTTAATTTATTTAAATTTATTAGAAGTATAATAAAAGTTATAACTTAGGGTTAGCTATATATTAAGAAATCTTAAGATTTGAGTTTTAAATTAATTAATTAGACATATATTTAAAAAATTTAATTAAAAAAATATGAAATTAAAAATTAGAATAGCTTAAGTTTTATTTTAATCACTCATATTTTAATAAAAAAGATTTATTATAAAAATATCTTTAGTATAAATTACTACTAAAAATAATATAGTTTAACTTAGCCACTTTCTTTTATGTCCACTTATATTCGACTGTAAAGTGCACAAGGGATCGAGAGCATATTTTTTATTTTGCACACACCTTTTTTTTACTTATAAATTTAATTAAAAAATTGATATAACTGACCAGCCTTTTACTTTTAATTTCACAAATAATTATATCTAAAATAACTTTTTAAACTTAACCAAATAAATAATATTTTGACAAATTTACTCGCACAATTTTTATATGCATAAAATAATAGATTTTTTTTTTTTTTTTTCATTTTTACACTCTCTCTTTCTCTCACTTTCCTAAAACTTAACTTTCAAACTTTCAAATTCATTTTGGACGGCATAATCTAATTGACTGTCGCATGTATATGGGAGTTTACATGTTATGTAATAATTTAAATATGAAAAAATAATAAGTTAATTGTGAATAAGTAATTTTTTAACTAAAAAAAACGTTTGTAAAAAATAAATTATCAAAAATAAATAGTCACTCTCAAACTCTCAGCTAAATTTTTATTCTTAAATTTAGTATAAATTACACTTTATAAAGTAGTATAAATTGCACTTTTGAAATCAATATAAAAACTCTCAAAATTAGTGTAAAAAAGTTGTCAAAATAAATTTGTTCAAATATTATGTTCTTGGTTAAATTTGAAAAATGATTTTTAATATAATCAATTTTGAAATTAAGCACAAAAAGTTGGCCATTAATGTCAATTGTCCATAAAAATTTGATAATGTTAACAACAAAAGAGTTAGAGATAATCCCCATAGATTATATCCTAGCTCATATAATTATTAAATAATTTTAACAATTATAGTTTAAAAATTAAATAAAAATATAACGTTTATGAGTATGCCTTTCCAATATAAATTCTTGGTGTGTAATTGATGATAATATATAGTCAAGGAAATGTGTGCCTTGATTGTTAATGAATAATGCAAGCAAGTTGTGACACTTGCTATGATTGATAACGATTGAATTAATTGAATGCTGCTATTTGCACTGTCACCGATGGGCACAACAAATGAGACCGTCCCTTGATCTATGCACACTTTAATTTGGGAAATTACGAAGAATTAAACGTAATGTAAATATCTTATTATTATGGTTTGAAATTTACAATGCAGAGGTATCTTCATTAGTGTTATACTTTTATTTAATTTTTAAAAGTATAATAGTTAAAATTATTTAATAAATAAATATATGGACAAGGCTATGATACTTATATAGGGATGTATAATACTTTTTTTTCAATTCTTCTGTAATAATATTAAATTCTTTCAATACAATTATCAAATATTTATTGTGTAGTTGTATTTTTATGAATTAGAAAATATATTAGAAAATTGAGAATTATAATGTAAAAATCAATAATTGTAATAGAGAAATTGAAAAACAAAGGCGAAGAGATATGCTGGCCTCGGTACTAATATTTTAGAGGCAGCAAACGAGTAAAATCGGGTGGTACGACCTATGAAATCTTGGCCTTGGTACTAATATAGCCCATAAGGAACCTACCCATCAAGCCTAAAAATTTTAAGGTCCACCATCATAAGTGCATGACACAACCCAAATGGATTGTGCCAAGCCAAGCTCACCTTGTCCGCACGGTTGAGCAGTTTTAAATAATAGGTATTTATTTATACTACTATTTCAAGAATAGTAACATCGTAGGGCAATACAACAGGCATTGAAATTTAATATTATAGTCCTAAAATTATGATATATTGAGATATAAAAAGTTGAAGATTGTTCATTAATTTATTATTAAACATGTGTAATGACATTTTTACTTGTAAAATTCAAAATAAAAATACAAAGTTGGGAAGATTCAATACATGTGATGCAATATGTTGAATTTAAAAGAAATATGAAATTAATTTTGCATATTTTGATTAAATGATTATTTATCTTCATATCATATCATCACATGGGGAGTTAATCGAAGAAAAGAAAAACTCTTATGATAACAATGTAAATATATCTCCTCTCATATAATCTTTTTACGTATTCTGCATCTAAATCTTTTACTCGACAGAAAAACTCTCGCTATTGTACATAGAATAGATTAAGAAATTCTAAAATCCTAATTCACACTCTTATTAAGAGTGGGACGCTGCTTATCTTAAAAAAATGAGCAGTTTAATCCAACTCACCCGCTCCTCGTAATGGGTAATGTGTATGGATTAGCGGGAGTAAGTATTATATTTAAAAATATATATATATATATATATTTGTTACTAAATAAAAGTTGTTACACAAAATGTAGAGCATAGATTCAATTTTTCAAACTTTAAGATTACCCAATGCATACATTAAAAGAAAAAAAATTAAAATTCTAATTACAACTTCTTAAATATTTATTATTCTTGTAATTTTTTTTTCAACTAGTATATTTATTTCAAAATTAATTTTTTTTATTATTATCTTTGTTAATTTAGATTAAATATATATTAAAATAATATTTTTTAATTTATATTAATTAGACTAATATATAAGTTTACTTAATAGAATTGAATATAATCGAATTTATCATATAATTAAAAGAAATTGCAATCTACCAAGTATCAGAACGAATGTGAATTTGGTTAAATTCGTTATTTTTTATTTGTTGGACATCATGGCCATATTATTATTATTATTATTATTATTATTATTATTATTATTATTATTATTTAAAGTAAAAAAAATAATTATTACTATATATTTTAACTTGTATCCCAATATTAATATTCTAATATATATTGTGAATTTGCGGCTGCTATTATAATCCTTTGCTTAATTTAAAATAAATGATATTTGCGGTTCAAAAATACAAAGCATATTAATACGAAATGGCTCCTTTAAAAGTAGCATCAGCTTGGGCTCTATTGACAAGCTTTGTATATTTAATTTTGGCCTTTCATGGATTTCAAAAGAGAATGAGTCAATATGTTTATTTTGTTTTTATTATTTTGACAACACACATGAACATATGTATTTTCGAATTCAAAAAGAAAAAGGCTACTTTTAATAATAAATTCAAAAATATTGTTTGAAAAATAATATGAGAAGCACCCAAATTTTTGCATACATCTCCTATTTAACTCAACTTAAAAATTTGAAAGAAATAAAGGAAAATATAAGTTTGAATTTAAAATTTTAATTTTGGGTGCTTCATCGATTTTAGATAAAAAATTAAACATAAACATAAACATAATAATAATAATAATAATAATAATAATAATAATAATAATAATAATAATAATAATAATAATAATAATAATAATAATATCCAATTATCATAAATCAGCATATATTTATTCATTGAATGAAATGTCATGCAAAAAACATTTTTAAATAATAAGAAAAAAAATTTATAGAAATCATATCAATTGAGATTTTTTTAAGTTATAAATAATTTATTATTATTGTATTAAAAAATAATCAACTATTAAGAATGTGGCTAGGTACTTAGTGAACTGTATTATTGAAAATACCGTTATAAAGTATATGTATTTGATAAATTTTAATATTAGTATGTTGTGATAATATATAATGACTATAACAACACTAGCATTTAAGTTTTCCTCTTCAAAAAAATGACCACTAAGTATAACTACATGATTATACAATAATGATAAAATATATTATTGTATTACTAAATAATTAATTATTTTAAAAATAATTTAATATAGTAAAAGTGTAATACCAACATAAATTAACTTATTTAATAAAAATTTAATACTTTGTATATTGATTAATCAAAAAAAATTACTACTTGCTAGTAAGTATATACAATCAAATTAGGATTTATAAAAGTATATGACATATTCATATTTTTATTGAAGTAATAAAGTTGCACTAAAAATTTTGAAAATGTATTCAAAGTCCTTATTCATTATTTGAGAAGTTGTTTTTTTTCCTCTTCTTCTATTTTTTAAAATTGCATCTAAAATGTATTAGATTTTGAAATAAATAACTTAATTATTTTAACTAAATATATTATGAAATTCATTATTTGAGAAGCTGTTTTTCTTCCTTTATTTTGTTAAAATTGTTGGTAAAAAGTATTAGATTGCGATATAAATAACTTAATTTTTTTTAAAATTTAATTAAAAATTATAAAATAAATTATGTATTACTTTTGAAAAACACCCAAACCAGAGTTAGTTAACTAAGAATCGTCCAAGGGGGTACAAGAGGAGGTAAAATGAAAAGGATCGTAGTCATAATGCCCGCCACAAAAACAACAAAGAAAAAGGCAAATTCATAAAAGTGGTAAGTGGGTATCTTATTACTATCAACTAATTACGTGTACTAGTCAGTGATGGGCACGTGGACAGCATCAACCCTATTACGACCTTCCTGTTCCACATTCCCTATAAATTTTTACGATAACTTATTACGTCAAAAGATTATAGATAAGTATGACATTGAAATGAGATAATACCAACTCATAATTATTTATCATCATTAATTTTATTTATAGATATTTAACAATTTATAACAAAATCAAATTCAAACAAAATTATAGTAATTAACTTAGGATGTGTTTAGTAATTCTTTTAAGAAAGTGTTATGAAAACTAAATTAATAAACAAACGCTTAAAATTTAATTTATCACTTAAATTAATACGTAATTTTTTTATATTTATTCATTAAATATTAATTACTTTTTAAAAAATTATTAAAATAAAAAATATAAATGCTAAGGAAATTAATATTTTTTTTATTAACACTCTTATATGTATAGTAGTATTGTTTACTTTGGACTAATACTAATAAATAAGATGATTATATGTATTCATTTTTGTTTTGGTTATTATTTCTTGTGGAAAATCTTTTAACTAAGAAATTATTATTGTTTATTGTAATCATACGTCGATTGAAGCACGCATCATGATTGTTGTTGAAAATTTGTAGAGGATTCAATATTCATAGCTCTTGTCTGTCGACAACCTCTTCGTCTCGGAACTTGTAATATTGCAATAAAGCAATTGACATTATAAAGTTTCTTCTTTATAGATATAGAGATAGATATATTCAGATTACACATAATGAATAAAGCGAGTTTTATTATTAACATTTTTTATATTGTATCGAAGGAAATTAAACTTTACAGTCATTTGTTTGAATACCCACAATATTAAAAATTAAAAATAATTATTTAAATTCCTAAAATAAAACCCGTTAAATAAAATTAAACTTACACAAGAGAGAGTGTTATGTCAATTGTCTAAATCTTTATTTTTAAGTTTAAACTTCTATATGAAGGAATAATTTAATATAATATTATAGTGATGTACCCATGCATAACTTTTACTGCTAAACTTGCATGGTATCACATTGATAACAACATTACTTCGATATTCCTGTCCTTTAGTTCTTTATTGCGGCAATATTGGTACCACTTTTTATTATACGCCAATCCAGTGTTCCACTCAAGCATGAAACGCATCAAAATCGACTGTAATTTCATTCGTAATAAGGTCACTGCTAGAACTCTCTGTGTATGATATTGTAGAGTGTAACGTAATATTTGTTGTATTTGTACATTTCTTGCTTGTTTCAAACCTATCGAAAAAAGACATGTATAAAGCATAAACGTGTGAATACTATTTCAAAAGAAGAAAAATAATTGATAACATCTGGATTTGTGTTAAATGTTGTGAATGATTAGACACCCAAAAGAGAAAGCCATCAATTAGGGAACACCAATGACGTAAACAAATACTTTGTTTCTTGGAATATATTTCGTATAAATGATGACACATCTTTTCAAATTGCACAAACATTATTATTCCCTTTTGAACCTTTTTTTTTTTTTAATTAATATTGTTTATTTATTTATGAATCGATGCCCGCTTATATATATATATATATATTGTCGGCAAAATTTAGCTACCACTTAAATGTGATAATTTGTTGATATATTTATTTAAAAAAAATTTTAATTTAAAGGATATACACCATTATCCTTTAAATTAAATTAAAAATACGACTGTTGTAATATTCGGTGGATTCTATCCACTGGAGACGAAATAGTGATTCTTGGCCACCATTATCCATAGCATATCTGCTATGAAATTGTTTTAAAATGAATATATACCAACTCAAATTTGATATTTATATTTATATTTTAATTTTATATATAAATGTTTTAATAATTGCATAACATATTTAAATTACACTAATTTTTAAAAAAATATTCTTAAATCTTTGTATTGTATGATTGTCACATATCATATATAATTTATTTTCTTATATATATATATATATATATCCACACACAATATTATAACATTAATTTATAAAATATTAATTAATATCGAGTAGTTTAACAAATTCTTTCCCATCAATAAAGTCAATGTAATTTTGATTTGAAATTGATATGAACACAATAAAATTAAAATATTATTTTCAACGCACCCAAAAACATCTTACAAAGAATCAGATTATTCCACGATATATACTATTCGTGCAAGGAATAAAACTTCTATATGTAATTTCCAGAAATTCCCAGACATGCAGAATCCTACAGTTTAACCCATAAAAGGGGGGAATATGAAAGAGACCGAAGTTTACACGTATAAAAGACAACCAGTCCTAATTTTAGATAAGAGAAAAGCATAGATAGAACGGTTTTGTTGGGACCATCCAATAATATTATGGCATATGGAATTATTTTTTATTTTATTGCAATTATCAGTAGTACAATCAACGAACACCAAAATTTGCATATACTCATTTTATTTGAACATATTAATTAATTGATATTTACCAATTAATTAATTAATTTTGTAGTTGATATTAATTAATTAATTAATTAATGTATTTTTGAAGAAACGGATATAAGTAAGTTTATTTAATTGGTAAATTTGTATATCTAATTAAAATTTATTAAATAGACATAAAAATAAGCTGATTTCGCTTAAAATTTTCTTATCTATATACTAGCGATAAGAATATACAAAGATTCTTCTTTTCCTGCTAGGCTGGCCACCAATGCCAAAAGGTAAAAGCATAGGCACAAATCTACAGCCCACCGCACACACTCACATCATGGTGGGTGGACCTTGGACTAAAGTGGGTTTGGACCACCGACTTAGAAACCTAAAAGCAAGTTCAAGCCAACCAATCATGGCTCGGCTACGTGTCCTCATTTAATTTTGCCGCGTGGCACTCGCTTATCGCTATATTGAACGCTTTGCATGAAGTGGGAAAAAGGCAAAAGAGAGAATGAATGAAAGTGAAAACTGTTCCACGCACATTCGTGGCATTGTTCCCTTCCTTTATTTCCGTGCCAACAGATAATTTATTAATAAGTTAAAATGGTTTGTTTTAAATTAACATTCTATAATTCTATAATTATTGTTATTACGGCAATATTATAATTAGTATAAAATGAAGGTTAAAATATTCAATTTTAATTAAAAATCAAAAATTATTTTAAAAATTAGTATTATTAAGTGCTTCTTATAACCTTTTTTTCAAAATTAAATAAAAAACATGTATTCAAGACATACTTTAATTATACGAAAAATCTTTTCCGTTATCTCCCAAAAAATTTCACATACAAAGTCTAAATACATACTAATATCACGTATTTAAAAAAAATATTATGTCATTTTTATTTAATAATTGAGTAGAGCTCCCTTAACTTAAAATTTTCAATTTGATTTTAGATTTAAAATTCTATAATTTAACCTATACAATTTAGTGATAAAATTGATTGATGAATTATCAACATTAAATATAATTTTTTATTTTAATTTTTAATTATTGAATTATATGAATTTAATAGGTAAAATTTTATGTTTATATTAAAATAAAAATTTAAATCAAGAGAGTCCAACTTATAAAAATTTAATAAAAAATTAAATGTATATTTTTATTTAAAAAATATTTAATAATAACTATAACAAAAATAACATATATAATAATAATATTACAGAATGATTATACTTTTAACGAATGTATTCTCAATTTTTTTTTTTTAATTTTTAATGTGATGGGAATAATTTTTAAAATAGGTATGTGTGTAATATAGAGTATTTTTTTTGTAGTAAAGCTATCTTCCTTCCTATAAAGCAAAGGGACAGCAAAGCACATGTCGCAGGCTGTGAGTGCATGCGAGTGTCTAGCTATCACCCTTTTCTTTTTCCTTTCCAATGTCTTTTTCCATTATTTTTCCAGGAAAATTAGTTTTCTAAGAAAGATTATCAGAAAGGAGAGGTGCCCATCAAGTTGACGTACGTACTTTTATTCAAAAGAAAATTTGTATAGTATAATATATGTACACAGTTTGAGATAAATATGAGTTAATAATATTATTACTTAGAAATGATTTATTTCTTGTTTAAATAAATTATTATCATCTGATCTTTTTGCCTCTTGCACAATCACTAATAGAACAGACAAGAAAGCTTTACGTAATTATGCATGCAAAGTGTGTATTATATTATTTTATTATTTCCTACTATCCCTAGCTTGGGTTATTATCAAAACCCTTCCTAACAATTTTTGAAACTATTAAATTAATCTCTAAATTTCTTGCGGCATACTTAATATTACTAACTTTAACTTAATTTTAAATAATTAAAAAAATAAAAAAATATATAACAATATTAATTTTTAATAAAATTCACTTACTTTTTTATTAATATTTAACGTTATATTTTTCATTTTACAACAATTGTGAAACTATAACAACTTTGTGCATTTAATACTAAATATGTTAAATTCATCTTTCTCATAATCTCTATTAACCAAATCCAACATATTTATATTTATTATTGTACTCTTACAAAAAAAAAAAAAAAATGTTAACAACAAATAAATACCTATGATTTTTTTTTAGGTATTTATTTGTTGTTAACATTTTTTTTTTTTTTTTTGTAAGAGTATAATAATAAATACCCTATAGATTACAACTTAAATGATCAACTAAAGGGTAAGATAAATATTTTCTTTATAATGTTTAATTTTGACTCGAAGGGTTGAATGACATAGACTAATCTAAGATAATCGATAAAACTTGTAAGCCAATTTGTTATTAGGGTATTCATAATATCGAATAGACTAGTATATACTATCTTTACTCTATGTTTGATAGAGGATAATTGATCTCATAGATTACTTATGTGGTAACACTAAAGAAAATATATAGGTGCTTATTGGCTAAGTATGAGTATGCTGAATAAACTCGTACAATTTATTCAAATGCTAATTACACTTAATTATCAGTTAGATAGTTGTTATATTAGTTATGTAAATAATTCTTAAACTTAATAATATAATGGTTATCTTATAAATGAATTATCATATTTTGATACTATTCAGAGCAAGTCTTAATAAAGGCTTGTAATAGGTAATCATTAGACATGGTAAGACATTTATAAAAGTATGTAAATATTCGAGTAAAGATCCATCAGCCTTAGTGTTTGAGATAGAATGCTCTATAGAAATAATTCAGATTTGATTTATAAAATTCTCTATAAAGGTAATATATTGTGTTTAATTGAGAAGTGTGATCTCAATAATGGTACAAAATTAAGTTATTATCTATTATTTATTATATATAGTATTGAATTTAAAGAGGTTTAACGATAATAGCATACCCTTAATTTGATCGAAGCATTATGTGACGGAAGAATTAAATTACATGATAACTAATAATGGAAAGGTTTATTAAATTAAAATTTTGTACTTTATTATAATTCGATGGCGGTATTGTATAGCTAGCTGTCAATATTGATATATAGATATATTTAATTAATTTTATTAAAGATTGATTATATAAAATAAATTAATAAGGTTAATTTGATAATTACATCTACTACCGACTTTATAGTGAACCTATTGAGTTTTACTATAAGTTACCTTAATTTTTCTTTAATTAGATTATACAATACTTAGATATATTAAGCTAAAATAATATGATTGGTTAACCTAAGCTTATGTATGGTATAAATGGTTAAATGTTAAGCATTTGATCCTAGCAAATAAAAGCTTGACAAATGGCATAATCTTAGCTTTACATTTGTTTAACACATGGATGGTAGATATGCATGAGATGTGTATCA
>JAWDEX010210807.1:0-10685 GCA_035221805.1 Trichilia hirta
ATAATTTTACTAATTTATGATACAAATTATTGTCACATGAATAATCACTTTAATGATTAAAATTTAAATTGTCAAAAGTAATTTCGACAATTTGTTAAATCAATTCATCTAATTATTCAATAATTTGGGTTTTTGATTATTCTAAAAAATATTAAATAATTTAATAATTATATTTATTATATAATATAAAAAAATATAAAACATGCCAATCAAATTAGTCATTAGCATTGAAAAGAGTATTTTGGTCCAATTAGGTAAATTACAGAAATATTCATTGTTGGGGTCACCAACCATTTGTTTATTTAAAAAAATTATTTTTCTAAAATTAAAATTTCATAAATTATGACCAAAATTACCAAAAATTTGAATTGATAGGCATAGAAAAAAATTGATATAAAAATAGTAAAAATTGAGGTTGTACTTAGCAATAGGGAACCTTTAGCAAGATGCGCTAGGCTCACCTAGAAATGAGCCACCGCGCATAAACTGTGCGCTAATACGTACAGTATGTATGGCATGCACTTGTGGGCTGGGGGTAACGCATTCGCCAGCTAGTGGACCCCCGACGCACATCGAGTAGTTCGCCCCTGATTATTCATTTTTAGCCCAAAATTCACCTAAAATACAATTTTTCAATGGTTTTTCAATGTTTTCACAATACAAATATAATAGAAACACATCCTAATGCATTAATACTGCTTCAAAATATTAAAACATGTACAATATATGCTAGATTAAATTAAAACTCAATTTTTTTAATTTTTGACCCAAATACAATTTCAATCCAATTTTTGCACATAATTAACACTCAATCATGCTCTAATTCCACTTTGTGAGTGAGTGATCATATGAAAATCATGAAATATAGTGAAAATAATAATTAAAGCAGGGTATAAACAACATATATATTTGTTTTAGCAAATTAAATAAATTTAATTTGACAATCACTAACCTTTAGTGATTGGTTGATAAAGAGTAACATCGATTTTGTGGTGTCTTTAAAAAATCAAGCGCCTTTGATTTTTTTGCTTTTGGCTACTATGAGAGAGAGAATGAGAGTTTAAAAAGGAAAAAGAAGAAGCTAAAGAAGATGAAAGTGACGAATGTCAAAATCCTTCATTCAGTTTTATTGATAATTAGTCAAGCTAAACTTGTCGCTACAAACTCTTTTTATAACATTTATGCTTTAGTCAAAGACTTTATTTTACTTATTTATTATTATCGACTGGAAACTCAATTCTGGATCAAGTCAATGGCACCTCAAAATCTACTATATCGAGTTAATGAATTTCTTTTAATAGTCATTTACTTATCGATATAAATAACACATAACCAAACTGGCTTTTATATACAAGACATGATTAGTTTTGTATTTATATACTATGTGAATTATATGCATCTATACTGATTAACAACCATGATGTCTAAGGTTTGAGAAATAGTTAACACACCTATATAATTCAATGATGAATCATTGACAATATACATTTATGTGATTCATCATAACTTTGATCACGTTCAAAGAATAATTCTCTAATTATTATTTTACATTAATATCTTAATGATATGACTATTATATCACTCATACAAATATCATCTCATAATATTCACTGAAAATATTCATTGTGCCTACTATATAATAGTAATGCTCAATTGATATTACGTCTATAGGGAATAATTTAGATAATCTAATTATCTTGAACGATTTATATGTATATTCTATTACTAGTATGATTAGATAAAAGAAGTAGTATACACGTATAAGTTAAAATAATTTTTTTTATTAATAAAATATATATATAATACATATTCTTATAGCAATCCAACACAGTGTATCCAAAATTGATAATACAAATAGTTTTAGGGCATACAACACTAACATAAACACGTGATTCATCAATCACTGGAAAGTGACTCTAGCATTTTTAAAATCGAAGAATATTGCAAAGTAGTAGTATAACCCTTGATCTGTAATAAAGGTAGTCTTTTATTCATTCGTTAGATGCATTGTTATTTGATTATAGCATGAAAAGACATCCTTAATATAAATTTTTGATCGTCTACATCTGATTAAAAATCAAAATTTGAGTACTCATGAATACTCAATATTTAAGATTCATAACTCAAAATCAAATTCTTAGTCCTTTTTAAGTACTTAAGGATATTTTTCATTATAGACTAGTGTTTCTCCTCGGAATTTGCTTGATATCTGGTAGTGACATTTACTTCATAGGCTATATTAGGTTGTGTACATAGCATAGCATACATCAAACTACCTATAACTGATACATATGAAATATTTACACATCTATTGTCACTCTTTATCAGTCTTTAGACCCATATCTGTTGAGAGATAAAGATCCTAATTGAAGGACAGGAGACCTTTCTAAGAGTTCTTCATGTTGAATCTTTTTAATATTTTTTCTAATGTATAACTTCTAAAATAATCCAATTATTCTTTTTTATTTATCTCTATAGATGCAAATTTCAAAAATATAAGTTGCATCTCTTAAATCTTTCATAAAAAATTTTTGGATAGCCAAACTTTGACTTTATCATCATGTATATGTCATTACCCATTAATATTATGTCATCTATATATAATATCGAGAACGTAATTGCATGATTTTAAATTTATTTATAAACACAAGGTTCATTCAAATTTTTGATAAAGTTAAATGCTTTTACTGTTTTATCAAATCGAATGTTTCTACTTCTAGAAGCTTGCTTTAATTTATAAATGAATCGAAGGAACTTGCATACTTTATGTGGTCAGCAGTGGACATAAAATTAACTGACTGTTTCATAAATAAATTCTCCTTAATATAACCAATAAGAAACGCTGTCTTAATATTCATCTGTCAAATTTCATAATCATAGTATACTGTTATAGCTAGCATAATTCAGATAAATTTTATCATAGCAACGGGCGAAAACATCTTCTCATAAACTAATCCTAATTTTTTAGTATAATCCTTTACAACCATCAGTGCTTTATAGGTCTCAACTTATCCATTCTTACTAATCTTTTTCTTAAAGATCCATTTATTTTCAATAGAAATTATTCTTTTTGAAAGATCAACAAGTGTCCAAACTTGATTCACATGCATTAAATTCATTTTAGATTTCATTACCTCCAATCGTTTTCCTGAATCTTTATCCAAAATTACCTCTTTATAGGTTATAAAATCATCTACATGATTTGTTACTCCCACTAAGTAAGATTCACAATCTTACTCATTGAAAAATTCATATTTCTCTAGAATTATAGAAATCCTAACAGAGTTTTAAGGTGGAACTGAATTAAGAAGAGTTAAAGTTTGCTGACTAAATGTACCAATTTTAACTTAGTCAAATTAATATTTAAAAGACTCTTCTTTTAATTTATTCTCTCTATCCGTACCTCCTTCTTCTAGAAATTCTTTTTCTAAGAAGTGTGCATTCCTATTGATTGATATTCTTTAATTAGATAGAAAGTAGATATAATACCCTAAACTATCTTTAAAATATCTAATAAATTAACTATTTTTAATTTGGAGCCAATTATTAAATTTAATCAACTTAACATATGCAGGATAACCTCAGACTTTTATATAATTTAGATTAAATTTTTTTATTACACCATATCTTATATAAAGTCTTTTAGACTAATTTAGTAAGAATTTTGTTAAGGGTGTGTGCAGTAGTATACAAAGCATACCCCTATAAATATAGTGGTAAGTCTATAAAATTAACCATCGATCACACTATATTTAATAAAGTACAATTTTTTTTGCTACGTCATTATACTAAGGTGTATACAGAGGTGTCATCTGCAAAATAAATTCATTTTTTTAAGAATTCTTAAAATTCAGTATTCAAGTATTTACCTCTACAATTAGATTGCAAAACTTTTATACTTTTTTTTTTATTTAGTTTTTTACTTTATTTTTAAATTTTTTGAACTTTTCAAAGCATTCAAACTTGTATTTTATTAAATACATATACCCATACCTAGGCATATCATCAATAAAGATAATAAAATAATTAAAACCTTCTCAGATTATAATATTGAATAGCCCATATATCTGTATGTACGAGGTCAAATAGTTCTTTTGACCTCTTACCTTTACTCTTAAAGAGTGATTTAGTCATTTTTTCTTGAAAATATGACTCATAGGTCAGAATGAGTTCAAAGCTTAATGAGACTAATATCTCACTATTCTGAAGTTGAGTGAGTGCTTATCTCTGATATGGCCTAATCTGTAATATCATAGAAATTTTAAATTAATTTTATTTTAAATTTTTTATTTATAATAGAAGATACTGAATAACTATTATTCAATTAAAAGATATAAGAAATATTTGCATTAATTATTTTGCTAATATATATATTTTTAAAATATAATACTCATATATCTTTATTAAATTGTACAAAATATCCCATATTACATAGTACAGATATAGATATAATATTTTGTATAGCAAAAATAAAATATAATATATTCTCTAATTTTAAAATATGCTTGGATGGTAACTATAGTATACACGATCCTAGATGATTAATAGCAACTATTGCTCTATTTGCCATCTTCAAAGCAATCACATCACCTAATAATGCAAAATTATTTTGCAATACTTGCAATAACACATAAAAATGAGAAGTAATAGCTGAGTCAAATACCCATGAATGAATATATAAATTAACACTTAATTCATATTTAATTATATAACTACTATACATACCTGTCTTAACCTTTTTAAGACTATCAAGGTATAGAGGATAGTTTCTCTTCCAATATTCATTCACCCTGCAGTGAAAATATTTTTTTTTAGATTATTTTCCTTTGGACTACTTAAAAGGAAAAGTTTTTTTGGTTTTTCTTTTCTTAGGCCCAGCTTTCATACCTAAATATAAGAATTGCAAACTTTTACCAGTCCTACTAGTAGTGGCCATTTGGACATCTTCATAACCCTTATCCTTATTATTTTGTTTATAATATTTTTAAAGCTTATTAAATAACTCAAGTAGAGTACGCTCAATCTTATTCAAGTTATAATTTGTTATAAAACTTTTATAACTGGGTGAGGGTAACTAAAGAATCAAATTCACTCTTAAAAAATGTCATACTAATATCTCACACATCTAATTATCTAAAGATGTTAATTATCTTGATAATATGATCATTGGGTGGGACTCTTTCTCATAGTCTTATACTAAATAGGATAGAACATATTTTATACTCCACAATATGAGAATTTTTTTTCATATAAATCTTATAAGAATCTGAGTATCTTATACGTAGACTGCATACTCTCCTGTCGTGTCTATAATTCTTAGTTTTGAGAGGCTAACATATAGAGTTGTCCTTTATAATTATTAGCATGCCATTTATTGAAAGCTTTCTGCTCCTCTAATCGAGCATCTACCTCTAAGGACATAAGCATCTCTGCCTCTAATACATAGCCCAAATTTTCAAATTCAAAAACTATTCTCAAATTTGTTAACCAATTCTTTAGATTTGGTCTAGTAAGCATATTATTGTCCAAAATCTTCTGAAACATTTTAGCTGACGATATTTTTAGATCACTGGGAGAAAAATTAGGAAATAAATAAGAAAGATATTTTATAATGTATTGAATTACAAATAAAATATATATTTAATAATTAAATATATTTATGAATTATACTGATTAAATCAGTTTTCACTATTTAATTTAAACTCTACATTTCTTAAAAAAGAATTTAAAAGGTTTTGTTGGAGTTTTTAAAAAATTAGTAGGTGTTGAATTCTCATTTAAAATTAATCAACTTCACATAATAGAAATCTTAGTCAATTAAATTAAATAAATAAAGAATACTTTCTTTTTTGTATCACATACAAGACTTGATATTTTACCTTATTTTAGTTTCAGACACATTATATAGTAAAAACTTTGGTGTCTTACATTAATCATATTCAAATCATTGCACCTTTTTAAATAATATTCTTATTTTAATTCACATAATATAAATCTTGATTAAGATTTAAATATTATCAAGAATTAAATAACCCGATTCAATAACACAAATCTCATACCCCTTATATAATATAATTTTAGAGTAGAAAATTTATGTAAAAAAATTATTAATTATCCTATAATGAGAGGCAAAAATATAATATCCACATCACATGCAATAATTTATTCTCTCTCAATACAGTTATTTTTATAAAATAATATTCTTATAGCCAAGCTTTTATACGCTTTTTCGTCATACAAGAACCTTATACTTGATTAATTTTACTTATTATATAAATAAGTGATTTACAAAATCAAACTAAAACTACTATTTATATAAATAGTACTACTATTTACGAGCTCGGTTAAAATTATTTGTCAAATAAATAATTTTAATAATTTGTGATTTAGACTATTTTTCATACAAATAATCATTCTGATAATTGAAATTTGATTATTAGAAACAATTTCAATAAGCCATTAAACTAATTTATCCAATTGTTCAACAATTTGAGTTTTTAATTATTTAAAAAAATAATATATTAAATAATTTAATAAATATATTCATTATACAATATAAAAAATGTAAAATAGATTAATCAAAATTAGCCATCATTATTGCAAAAAAATATTTTAGGCCATAGAGGATAAATTACAAAAATATCCCTTCTCGAGATCATTAATTATCAGTATGTTCAATGAAAAAATTTCATAAATAAGGACCAAAATTACAAAAAAAACAAAATGAAAAGTATAGAATCAAAATAGAGTGGCTTTAGCAAAAAATAGAGTCAAAATAGCCAAAAGAGGAACGGCTGCGGCTAATTTTCCCGTTCCAGCCACTTTACAGGCACTTACGCATACAGGCATGGGGTGCTCGCTGCAGCATGCATTGCGCACATTACCTGGGAGCCATGCACCTTTTTGCTAGCAGCCTTACACGGGTATGTCGTACATCGTGTCGCACACACCCAATATGGTGCCCCTGCCTCTTAGTTTCAAGCCATTTTTACACCAAAAATCAATTTTTTTTTCTTCATGTTTTCTTAAAATACAAGCAATATAAATACATTCTAATATATTTCCATTACTTCAAAAATATTAAAACATATTTATAAACATGCTAGACCAAAACAAATATCCTAACTCTCCAAAATTAACCCAAATTCAGTTTATTTAAACTTTAATCGTCAACCAAGCATATAATCATCATACATATATGCTCTGACATTATTTGTAAGTGATGATTATATGCAAATCACAAAAACAAGTATGAGTACATTCTTGCATAATATTGGAATTTATATGCATATTAAATCAAAATTAAACATTTTAATTGAATAATCACTAGTATTTCGTGACATTTTAATGAAGAACAACACTAATTGTATGGTCTCTCTAAGAGAATTAAAATTCTCAATTATTCTTTGCCTTGGCCAATTATAAAGAGAAATAGAGCAAAAGCAAAAAATGAAAAAAATCATCAAAAAATAAAAAATTAGCCTTATTTATATTTTTTTTATTTATTAAAATATCCCTAATCTTTTAGTTAAAGACAAATGGGTCTCGAAGCTTGTCTAACAAAGTTTTTAATAGTAAATATAAAATATCATTTAGGCCCATGAATTTTAAAAAATTATAAATTAACCTCAAATTTTATAAAACATATTTTGATCAAATTTATTTTAATTTTATTTATATTTTCAAATATTTATAAAATATTATAATTTACTTTAAAATGTAATTGGGTCAATTACTTAAGTTCTCATGTCGTTAAACTATTTAACATGTAAATTATTTATAATTTGTCGATCAAATAATATCTCTGAGAGTACTAGCTCTCATGCGAATATTATTTAATCTCTCTAATAACAAGAATAATTTAAGCATTATATTATAATCTTTAAGGTTCACTATGATACTAACTGTGAGCTGAAATCAATCTCATCGATCTCAATTCAAACCATTCGAATGCTCATCGACTATAATTAACATCTAGCAATGTGTCATAATTCTTAAATCATAAAAAAAAGATCTTTATTGAACTTTTTATAACTAATTATAAATTTTATATAAATAATCTCTTTCCGTTTGTCTTATCCCAATCTAATTAGGACTCACAAATGTCAAAACTCTAAATTTAGTTATATTCAGATAATTAGTCAATACGAAATGAATTTATTACTATAAACTCTTTATATGACATTTATACTTTGATTAAAGACTTTATTTTTATTTGTTTATTAATATCTGACTAAGAACTCAAATTTAGACTAAGTTAATAGTATATTGAGATTCTTTATATCGATTCACCAGATTCTATCTAACATTCATTTGCTTTTCGATATACATAACACATGATCAAATTGATATCTATGTACAAGATATAATTAGTTTTATATTTTTACACCATATGAATCATGTGCATTTATACCGATTAACAACTATAACGTCATAGGTCTAAAGAGTAGTTAACACACCCATATAATTCAATGATAAATTATTGACAACATACTTTCACGTGATTTATTATGACTTTAATTTTATTTAAATAATATTTCTCTAATTATTATTCTACATTAATGTCTTAATGATATGACTATCATATCACTTGCACTAATATCATCTTATAATATTTATCAAAGATATTTAGTGTGCTTACACTATAATATCAATGTCTAGTCAATATTACGTTTATAGAGAATAATTTAGATAATCTAATTATCTTAGAAGATTCATATGCATATTCTGTCATTAATATGATTAGATAGAAGAAGCAACATGTATACATGAATTAAAATAATTTTTTTATTAATAAAATATATATATATATAATATATATTATTATTACAGTAACTTAATTCAATATGCCTAAAATTGCTAATACGAATAGTTTTAGGGTATACAATACTAACACATAAAACTCAACAACTGATGTCCCACAAATTAATCTAAAAAAGGTAACGAAAAGCTATCTTTCAGGCAGGCCTTATTCAGGTCGATAAAGTCTATGCATATTTTCTATTTTTCATTTGATTTCTTTACCATAATCACATTGGTCATTCAATCAGAATACTGAACCTTTCTAAAAAAGTCAATTGTTAATAACTTATCTACTTCAGCTTGGATGTCCTCCTTTCTCTCTTGGTTAAATATCCGTCTTTTTTGTCCTATAGGCCTCGATGTTGGGTTAATTGCCAGCTTGTATGAAATAATCCAGGGGTTGATTTCAAGTATATCTATATAAGTCCAAGCAAAAATGTTCCTATTTTGGTAGAGGCATTCTCTAAGACATTATACCTCTTTGTCATCCAGCTATATTTTAATTCGTATAATTTTTTGCAAGTTTATATCATTTATGGCTACAGCTTTTAATTTTTTTACGGGCTCTACAGTAAGTTCTACTCTAGAGTGAATCTTCTTCTTCGTCTTTTTGACTGCCTCGACTTACTACAGGTCCTCTTTTGATCGATGAGAATCTTCTCAATCCTATAGCCATTAATAAAGGCAATGAATTGATTGTGAGAAAATGAAGAAGAAAGAACATGCTTTTTTTTGCTCTCTCGTATGATATCGATCTCATCCTCAATTTTAAACTTCATCTTCAAGTAATATATGCTCTTTACAACCTTTATTGGTCGGAAGAATGGTCGGCCCAAGATTATCGAACATGGCATTTGCAAATTTATCATTTGAAACTCGATTATAATAATTTTTTGGTAGAGTTTGTATCCCATAGTTATGGGTAGGGAGACAACGTTTGGAGGTAGAATGTATAATTTATCACTTGGATCATGTAGGGCCAACTTTTAATTTCAAGCTTCAGATCCTCAATACCCAAAAAATCTAGTGTATCTTTAAAGATAATGTCAGCTAAACTACCTGTGTCAATCAATGTTCTGTTTATTGACTTATTTTTCAAGCCTATTAGTATAACAAAAGCATTATTATAGAAGTAGTATACCTTAACCTCATCTGCATCGATAAATATGATAGGAATTGAGGTCATCTTTGGCCTTTTCTCTTTTTTGATATTTATGATATAAAAGTCATTCATAGGACTGGGTGGTAAAGAATATCTTGAATAATTTTTTTGAGATCGGTTAAAATTTTGTCAAAGTTAATCCACTTGATATTATCATGGTTCTTTATTTTTTGTAAACTATTTTAACGGAGCCAGAGGAATTACTCTCGTGGATGAATTTAAGATAAGGGCATGATCACCCTATAATAGTGTTGAATTTAAATTATAAGAAAGTAAATGACTTGTGGAGATGAAATATACCACATGAATTAAAAAACATAAAAATAAAAATAGGAATATGATCATTCTACAATAGTACTGAATTTAAATTACAAAAAAGTAAATAATTTGTAGAGATAAAATTTTTATATAAATTAAAAAACATAAAAATAGAAACATAATCACCCATAATAGTGCTGAGTTTAAATGTATAAAAATAAATAGCTTGTGAAGATAAAATTCTTTTTATAAATTAAAAAATATAAAAATAAAAATAAGGATATAATCACTCCACAAATAATATAATAAACAAGCATAAAGAAAAAAATATTTATAGAAGGAATAAAAGAAATGAACAATTATAACAACATAAACATATTATTAATAAAAAAAATTATATAATTAAAGAAATATAAAAATAAGAACATTTTAACCTTATGTTTTCTTATTTTTTTTTCTTTTT
>JAWDEX010210818.1:0-10684 GCA_035221805.1 Trichilia hirta
TGATCAAGTTGTGATTTTTTTAATTTCTTGAGGTTGGTTGTGTTCTCGAAATATTCACATATATGAAACAAGATCACATGTAATTGCCAGATGTACTAGAATTCAGATGCTTATTTTCGATTTAGTTTGCTTGTTACGTGAGCCGTAAGTCAGAAAACTAATAATTGCAGTTCTACCCTACTTTTACGGCCCCCTAACCATCATCGACAAAGTATTGATGAGGTTCACATTAACAGGCCAAAGTATAATCAATGTGTTTTGTAACCATTCAAGATCATCGAGAAACACAAACGAAAGAGGGGATGCAGATTAAAAGCTCCAGAATTTATCCCAGAATAATCAATCTTTAACAGCGTAGTTAGTTCAAGAATCATAGAATCAATGCGTATTGCAACCATTCAAGATCATGCAGGAACACAAAATTAAAAGTATTACAACATCAAGAATCTATCCCCGTAAAATCACGCCTGCGTCCAAGAATCATCGAAGGTCACCAAAAAGTACATGTCCTCAGATAGAAGTATAATAACGTAAAACAAAAAGGTAAAATTCAGAACCATAATTCTAATATAAATATTAAGGGGATGGCGAGAGTGATCAAAGTACTAATGTATAAGAAGGAAAAAGAAAGAGAAAGATGTTTGATTTTTTTAATCTGTGCCGAGGATTTTGCACAGAAAATTGAAAGATGTCACCTTTGTAATCATATATGAAGCTATTAAATTATTTTGTGTGATTAAATCCCACAACTTCTTTAGTATTATGAAAAATAACACATGAATTACATTGATTATGCGAGGAACATGACTAGTCAGGCAAATTTTCACCTCTAGACAATGAGTGAGGATATGGCAAACAGAATTCTTTGTAAAGAAACTTGCATGCGCTAGACCTATCCATTCTGCAGTTATGAAATAATGCTACGTTAAAAATAAACTACAATATCTATGCATATATATGCTGTCACTGACGGCCTAAAACTCGATGATTAAAACAAGGCGGGGCTTAGTCCTGCAGAAAAGGCTCTACCAAAAAACACAGCAGTTTTACAGTTAGCCTTTCTGTCTAACCTCAGAAAATTCAAACACCTACCCATCTACCCACACGAGGCAGGGCCCAGGGACCCAACTAATAATCATAAAAGACCAACTGTAAAACAATAAGTTCGAAAAAGTGGTGGGGTATTAAAAATGAGTACAATACATTACTTGAATATAGTTGTTTGTTTTTGAAAGTTGTTAACATTAGTATAAATGTATAACTCTATTAGCCACAGCACCAAAAGAATTCAGCTATTAATTATATATGGTAATAACAAATGCAATAACCGATAAACATTGATCTCTTCATTGAAGCTCATAATTTGATTAACATTTTTTGGGAAATTTAAATTAAGAGAAACAGAATAACGCTAGCAAATTCTATACATTACTACAATATAAGCTCTCGCTGGAATAGACAAAAATAACATACATCAATGAAGATATAAAACCATATAAATTATCAAGACAGTCTAAAAATTCATACATATAATAAGTTTATAAAGACGTACTTTAAACATATCCAGCGGATAAACCCACAGATAATACCTCCACAGCATCAAAACACTTGCACTGTATACTAAACAGATCTTCATTATCGTCAACACAGTAAATAAAACACGCACACACACACACACACACCAACACAAACCAAATTAAAAAAAAAAATAACAATAAAACACAAACGTACATTTTCACCTCATCTCCTGCAACGAGTGATCATAGAACAGCCTCTGGTGTAGGGGTGAACGGGACCCCGGGCCTTGTAACAGTTGTGAGTGTAGTAAGACCTTCCAGACCGTGGTGGACACGGGATTCTGTTAGCAGAAAGAGCTCCATACGAAATGTAGTACTTCATTCTACGCCAGAACAGGGATCTGCGACCAAACTCACCTTCTTCCCCTTCATCAAAATCTTCCTCTTCGTTTTCATCAATAGAGTCTTCATACACAGCCATTGACACTGGCCATTCAAGTGTGTCCGTCATCCGCTTCAAGCTTGATTCATCAACCTGAGCTTCAACATTTAAGCTGAAAGAAATGTGTAACATCGAGGCAAAAATAAGAAGCCTGAAAGGTGATAGAGCCATGGATAATCACTCTTCGTACAGAAGAAACAAAGTAAAACGGTAATCGTTTAGAGGAGTTTTGTTCGAATTTGCCTAATTTATAGACTCAACAGTTTTCGTGGGAATTTATGTTTCCAAATGGTAGTGCTTCGTGGGGTTAAGTTTCTAAAGCATTCTGTACAATCAGACAGAAGTCACATGATGGGGGCAGAGTGAGGGGTAAATTGTGATTGCGTTACAGCTGTGCTTAATCAATGCTCGATTTTAACGCGTGCCTCGATTTTCGTTCAGCATTTTTAACCAAGTGTGGTGGTACTCACGGGAATAAAATGGTTCTAGGTTCATGGTTCGTGTGATCATTGGACGAGTCTACGAGTCAGGAGTGAGGTGAGGTCGTTCTATCTGCAATGCCGGGAATTGAGGAGATGAGATAGTGTGACTGACACTGTTACAGATGTGAATCCGACCAAAGAGGTAAAACTGTTACGGCCTTACATTAATGTTTGGGTCAAATAATGGCCACGATTATTGCCGGTGGTTGGAGAATGAAGACTCGATGAATGTAAGATGGGCGGTCCAACTACGCGGCTGGTCAGATGGGTTATTATTGGATTGGGCCGCACAATCACATTGTTCCTCCCTGTATATATATATATAGATAATAAGCAAAGGAATGTCCAAACAAAAACAAAATGAATAACCAAAATCGCTTAAAAATTTGAAAATAAATCCTTGGGATTTAAAGAAAGCTAAGTAAAGCCCACGCAAATCAAACTAACCATGGCAGGTTCTAACCCAAACCTAGGATGCTATATAGTACCAATCAATTGGATACAAGCTGATGTTGGACGTAAAACCTAGTCTTCGAACTCGTACCTAGGCCCTAGAGATGAGGTTGACGTTCTTGGGCTTTAGATGGGCCGCACAATAACAAGATTTCTGCCTTTGATATTTCCAGCTTTTTTTTATTCACACTCCACTGATTTCACTAGCGCCATAAAAATTTTGAAATTATAATAGATTTAAAAAGAACTCTATCATAAATTAAATATTTTTTTATATTTTATATTTTAAATAAAATTAATTTATTGATGGCTATTTTTATTCAATATTTCTAAAATATTTTATTATTTAAAAATATTTATTATTGATTTTTTATGAAATTTTTTTTCAAATATAGAATAGTGATATATTTTTTTCTTTTATAATTTTTTAATAAAAATTAAATCATCATCATCGTCATCGTCATCGTCAATTGTTGTTGTTTTTATTATTATTATTATTATTATTATTATTATTATTTATGAAGTTTAATAATTTTTAATTGTTTTTTAATACATATATTATAATGATAAAATATATAGTAAAAACATTTAAAAAATAAAAATTCTAAAAATTATTTATAGATATTTGAATATTATAAAATATTTAAAAATATTAAATATAAATAGTTATGATTTAATTTTATTTAAATTTTATATAATAAAAAATAAAAAATACTTTAATGTAAGATAGAGTTATTTTTAATAATAATTTATAAAATATTATAATTTTTACCATTTTATGAGTATTGAAGAAATGAATTGAGTGAGATTTTAAAAAATGGGATAAAAATATCCCCACCCTATACAGCCACGGAGGCAGGAAGGGGCTTGGTTTGGCTATGCCCGAGTCTTCCCAAAAAATTAAAAGAAAAACGAGGTAATGATTAAAAAAAAAATAGACTATTAAGACAATGGTTAATTACTAATTTAGCCCAGTAAAATCCTAAAAAAATAAATTAATAAGATAATAATTAAATCATAATTTGTCTTATTGTTAATTGAACTTATATAGTGGCAAAGGTAAATTTTGAATCCTACCACTGGAACTACATTCAGGAGATAAGATGATCAGTTTATTAAAAACAAATATTTGTTTAATCAATATATGATAACAATTTTTAAATAATCTGAAATAAAAAAATATATTTTATAAGTTTCCAATATTTTCATTGTTGTAGGTTATAATGTCATAACTCAAATTAATTTTTTTAATTTCATAAACAAATATATTTTTATGTAGCCGTTGCTTATATATATAAAGAAACTATTCCTTTTAAAAAAATAATTTTAAAATAAAATTTAGCTTAACCAAAAATAAAGTTTTGAATACCTCGATGATCCCATGTATAAAATAAAGTCCTTACAAAGATAAAATGTATCAAAGTCTTTAACATCAATGTACTATGAAGATAAAAATAAATCCATGAGTCGTAGGCTTTAGGTAAAAGGTTGTAAGCCCACACATCTCCAACGATCAATTGGGCGGCAGGTCATAACCAAACGTCGACCGCTAAAAGTAGCAGCCACGTACCAATCAATTGGACATGGGTGATGTTGGACTTAAAACCTGGTTTCCTAACTCGGTCCGAGATGGATGGGGTTGCTGTTCTTAGGCTTGCAAGTCTTTGAACAGTAGGCTCTGGCTACAATCATAGTTTGTAGATGAGCCCAATTTTGTGCTTCCAACGCAATGCCCCAATCCAATCATGAAGTTACTCACAACAAATGTCGACCACACGCAGCGGAACTCAAACATAATTGCTTGATTGGATGCCATACGTAGAGTTGGCAATCGGATAGGATAGATTCCGCCTGTGAAACAAGACCTTTATGACTGCCGTGTCGGGCTGGTTTAGGCACACACAGTAATAATAAAAAATAAAATATAGATAGGCTCGGCACAGCGTGTGAAGCATAGCCTACACAGGCACACAGGTAGTGCTGTGTCATGCCCGCCCCCCCGCCCCCCCCACCCCCCACAAAATAATTAAATAATAATTTATTATTATTTTAATGTTTTTAAATTTACACTTTCTAAGTTAAATAATTCATTTAAATTAATAAAAATAGTAAATGACTTATTAGATTCAAAATAACAATATAGAATATAGGATAAGTTAAAAATAATAATATATTTAATAAATTATAAATTTATGAAAATTATTTATTAAATTAAATTTTTTAAATTCGAATGATAATTAATAACAATATATTTATAATTATGAATAATTAAAATTTGATTTATTAATAAATAAATAAATTATAATAATTAATTATATTTTATATTTCACAGGCATAAGTTTTTAACTTTGTGTTATAGTAAATGAGCATATTGATTATTAATTAATATCAATTATATACAGAGTTATCAAAATATAATATGTGATGATCAATTATTCTTAATTATAGATAAAATAATATAAAAATATTAATATATATAGTTATTTAAGTAAATTCACAAAAATTTATTCGATAGTTCAAGTAATCATACAATAATTGAATATATTAATTTTATTAGTAATTTGTATAAATATTATTTTATTATTTTTATAAATTAAAAATAATATCATATCATGATATTTATCGAAAATATCTAATATGCTTACTGTACGATATGCGTAATTAATATGCTTATTATACGATATGCTTAATTAATATTACATATGTAGAGAATTAATTTGATAATCATTATTATCTAGGTATTTATACGTATACTTTGTTTATTAGTATGATCGAACAAAAGAAACATTTTTTTTTTTGGATGACGAGAAAACTCCTATACTCAGCATATACATATGAAAAAAATAATTTTTATTATTAATTATATATATAATATATATAAATAGTGATACAATATAAAATATTCTAAAATCGATAATACGAATAATTTCTAGGACATACAATACTAATAATAGATTCTTTTTTTAAAGAATGACTGTTGTATCTTACAAGTATTCTCACATAAGCCCTTGAAGAATAGGAGTGATGTGTGACCTATGACAGGAGACTAGAGTGTGTTGCAAAGTGAATTATTGCAAAAAACTAACATATGCAACTAGACAAGTTAACTATTAAATAATCATTATACTATGCTCTAATTGTTGAATAGCTTGCACACAATGAGTGAGTTGGTGAGTATTCATGTTATGTAGGTGTGAAGAAATAATATATTTTCAGTATTTGACACATTACCTCTATTATAGTACTTTTATTTTTGACATTATCGATATAAGGTCATCAAAGTTAAGCTAGAAAAGAGGGCACTCTTTTTGATGAAGAAGATCCTAAGGTCTTGCCCAAGCCTATACTAGACGCTGTGTAATGTCTTTAATGCTGAATTAGGGTTCGTAAAATTAGTAGGGTTTCAGTCTAAAAAATATGATATTTAGGTGGGTTCAAATCCTTGATCACGTGCTGGAAATGATGACATAGTTATGATAATGACGTGAATGAGTATTTACTCTCGTCAACTAGAAATAATTCTACAGTAATACTTTAATTTTTGCATTAGGATCTTCAACTAATTTCCTAGACTATGTGGTTAGGGTTTGATTTGGTCTTCCAGTAACGGTCACTTTTGTCTCTGACATTCATGTTAAAAAGAATCTTCTTGACTTAAAAATAAATTATATATACACTTCAGCATCAACATTTAACACAAATACGATATTAAAATCACATATACACAATATTTAGATGAATTTTTGAAATATACATATATATATTTTTATTTTTTTATAATTTTTATAAGAAAATGATTGAAATATCTCCTAACTTGGTTTAGAACGGGCTTTGCACCTTTAAACCTCTTGTACCACTTCAAAAGATTTTATAAATTAAAACAAGCTACCACTCATATAGCCAAAAATTGATATTGCCTTGACTTCAACTAAAAGAGTTAAGGAATATTTTTTAAATAAATACTTGTAAATTTTGAGCATTATGCTTTGTTTTTAAAAAGTAATTAAGCACTATATAAATAGAAACAACTAAATTGACAATTAATAATAGCTTGTTTTGAATAAAATATAATCTAAAATATTATAAAATTATCAAATCATTAAGAATATGTTTAATATTGAGGTGTCGTGGCCACACAATTATTTCTTCTCTACATTTGTTACAGGATAAAAGGTAAAATATTAAATACTACTTAAAATATGAGTGATTGTCACTAATAATAGGTGATACTAAGTATTTTTTAGAATTTTGCTTTTAAAGTGGAGTGAAAGTCAACTATTTTAAATATGTCCTAAATATTGTTAAGATTTTAATATTTAATAACAATAGGAACCTTTAATTGTGTATTTTTTTTAACAAATTTAATTTTTTGTGTTTATATATTTAAAATATTGATTTTGTCAATGATGTTATAACAGATATTAGAAAAAATCATAACCTACGCAAACAGATATATTTAGTAAATAAAGAAATATTTATTAATAATCTGCATATTTATCAATTAAATAGAGTAAAGAGAAAATAATATGGCCCAAAAGAATAAATTTATATAATTAAATAACATCATAAGGTTTTATTAGTAATTATACGAGGGTAGCCGGGAAAGCGCTCAAGTAGCTCCGCCCTTACTAACAATTAAAATATTCAGAGTCATTAGTTTTTATCTACTAGTAATTGATATTTACAGCATGTTAGGGGTTCGATTTGGTACATTGGCTGTGCGGAAATTTTCAAGTTGTAATTATATTGAATAAAATTTAAATATTAAATATTATATAAAAAATGTACAAATTATACTAAAAATTAGTGTTATTAAATAATTTTTAACTTTATTTTAGAACATAATATAAACACCACAATCCTAAATCTAAGGCTAAGTCCCCTTTTACTACTTTCTGCAACAATCTTGCGCTGATCCTAACTTAGCTCCAGGATTCTGAATTCCCACACTTGATTAGAAAAGTTTCAAACATAATTGTTTGCGTGTTCATGCATATCAACATGAAATCATTCATGATCAGGACAACTGGTTTGATAAACTCAATCTTGGCTTAGCTTCGCGATCTCATCTGTGGTCCATTTTTTCGCTTTGTTTTTGTTATCGTAGATCCAATACCTATAAACGACCCATAATATTAGTCCAATCTCTAATGAACGAACCAGCCTATGTCCATATTTTTTTTCTAGCCCGTTGCACTAAAGGAAGTTGTTGTGTATGAATATTAGTATGCATTACCAACAATTTTAATGGAAAGCGCACCGCCATGCTTGAAATTTGCAGAGTTGATGGAATTGCATTTATGTAGCAACTGCTTCTTAGGCCATCGATCATTTTTGTTTTACTGTCAAACAATGAGAGTTCCAAAGCTTTAGTAGAGTTGCTCTTATTTTGTGAATATATTGAATGGCACTGGAACAACTGGTAGGAAAGTCCAAGCTACACATATGTAAAGTAGTGTTTTACCGTGGCTTTTTGTCTTGTTCAACTTTAAGTTATAGTAAATGATCCAATTAGGGTGAAGAATATCATGCAGAAAGAGAGAAACTGGGAGAAAACGAAAATGGGACCACTTCTCAGCAATGTAATTATCTGTTCAGTTTTGTTAAATATATTGAATATCTTTTCCTGTTTATTGGGTCTCTGAAGCAGAGGTAGGGGAAAGAATGCTGTTATTTGATGCATAATAAACCACTGTTCAATTATAAAACAATAGTAGAAAAACTAGAGAGTTCATTATTCAGATCTCCATGTGCAAGCCATTCCTATAGCAAGAACTAAGAAGAGATGTAGAATACCGAGTACAGTAATATTTATTCATACGATGGACTTGATAGTTGATTCTTCTATTGTTATATCTGAGCTTTTACATAATGGGAATTGATACACTAAGACTAAGAGATGCTCTTCATCACTTGCATTAGATAGTGTTCATGCATCATAAACTCCTTTAAACTGACATGAGGTTTTTGAGAAAATTCGAATTCTTCTGTATGATTACAAAATAGCAAGATAATTATTATAGTTATCAGGGTTTTGGATGCTTTAGCTGCTTTGCATAATCTTGTTGAACTTCTCAAGCAGAGGACTTAAGATCTTTGACATACGTAACCCCGTTAACTATCTTTTTAGCTTTTCCAATTAAAGTCGCTGAACTGAAGCTACTGTGCTACTGCTTGTATCATCCGAAGTACTTTATTTCAAAATCCGCTTGACTTCTTCTTATACACGTTCATGCAAACTGAAAAGCCCTTCACAAGTCGAAAAAAGCAATTGCCAATTATGACCAAGTCTTTTACCATGGCAAAAATTCACCAGTACAAAATTGAGCAGTTTGTGTACCGGCAATAGGGAGGTCAGCTTTGCTGTCATCTACCAATGACCTAATCCACCTTGAAGAGTGTGCCAAAGGGAGCAAAGAAACCAAGCAGCAGAATTATCATCGGGATATGACAGATGCCAGGATAATACAGTAAGTTGGTACCCAATCAACTCAACCCTAGTTCACAGTTTACTGTCAACCGTCTTTTTCACCCACTTAGAGGCCAGAATCTTTCGCCGGCAGCCGGTGTTATGTGCTTTCTTTTGATATATAATGTTTACTTTGTGCACTATTTGAATTCGAATATGTTATTTGACCTTCTCAGTTGAATATATTTTTGTATCAAAAAGTCTTAATTTATTACTTTCACATTCTGCCGAAAATTTGAATAGAGGGTTTGTATATGCTCTGACAAATTTCATGTGAATGTGGGGTTTCATGGTTATTAATTTGATTCTTCTTCCTCTTTTAAGAAAGTGAAATTTTAGGGGAAAAGCAAAGCAAACCCTTTTCCCTCGAGGGGTCAAGGAGGTAAGGGCAGAGCTTCATGAACCTTCTTTTAAAATGATCTCTTAAATCTGAGCCCTTCAATTTCTGAGCCAGATTCATGAATTTTTTGATATCTGATCTTGTACATCTATTGCTTTGGATAAACTAGATCCGATGGTTAATATGTTTCTGGTTAAATGTAACGCCGCGTAAAGGGCGGTCACCATCAGAAACCATAAATACAATCATAAATGAGTCTTGAGACTTCTCTATCAGCTTCTGCATGAATAAAATATTTGTCTCAAGTTGCTATATAAAGCTTACCAATTCCAGGAAGCTTGCTGGATTGCTGGCTCCAACTTTTATTTTCCCTTTATCTCTCTGCACATTTCTGATAAAACCCTAATTTGTATAATCCATCTGTAACTCGTTTCTCAGCTCCCCATCCCTCTGTCACTCTGTTTCTCAATTTATCATCACCCATCAGTTCCTACAGCTTCTACATCTGTCCCTCTCTGATACACCTACAAAAAGAGTGCGAGAACCAATGGATGTTGACATAATTAAAGCATCTCAAGAAGATCATATGGACATGATGGCTGCCATAATGCAGATGGAAAAGCTTTCTGAGTTCTGTGAGCCTTTCAACAACACTTCCACACTGCCGCCTGAAATCCAATTCTCCAATGGAAATATCAGCACCAATGTCACAATACAACCCATTTTTCATAACCCAAATTCTCCGTCTACATTTGGAATTGCGTCGTGCTCTATGCCATTTATAAGCACTCAATCCAATGTTACAGGAAGATACAAAAGTTCATTTGCATTACCAAATGCCAATCCATATCAGCCGACATTAGAGAAAAGAAACTCAATGGCAACTGTGAGAGAGATGATCTTTCGTATAGCTGCAATGCAACCTATTCATATAGATCCAGAATCCATCAAGCCTCCGAAAAGAAGGAACGTGAAAATATC
>JAWDEX010210829.1:0-10684 GCA_035221805.1 Trichilia hirta
TGCCAAGTGCATTGATCTCTCAAGGGAGAAGGAGCCTGATATCTGGAATGCCATCAAGTTTGGAACTGGTAATTTTTTAAATCCTATTTGATGCTGTGCTGATACTTAATGCAAGGGAAAGAATTAAACATAATGAAAATGACGCATTTGATTGTGATTGGTAGTGTTGGAAAATGTGGTGTTTGAAGAGCACGCCAGAGAGGTGGATTATTCTGACAAATCTGTAACAGGTAAAATAATCAATTGTTCAAATTTTAGTACTCTTTGATTGTATCTAATTGAAAAAATGGGTTATGTTTATGACCAGTTGTCTTATGGGTACGGTTGACCTTATTCGTACATTGTACTTTAATTTGGTCTTACATCATCTAAAGTTTACACTATACTTAATCTAATAGCAGTATTGGCAGATTATCCTAAGGCGCATCTGATTGGATATATATTTTGTAGTTTCGACCAACTCTTACATCATCTAATAGATTGTATATTGTGATCAATATAACAATGATAATATGAAGTCATCTACTTTGCTTTGCCAAGTGGGCAAGTTGAGTCAATAGTTTATTCATTTTTTATTGTTATTTGATCAAGTCAAATGAAAATGTTAATTTTGTGGCTGTCTTTTATGTTGTTGCAGAGAACACTCGTGCAGCCTACCCCATCGAATACATCCCCAATGCAAAGATACCATGCGTTGGCCCTCATCCTAAAAATGTCATCCTCTTGGCATGTGATGCTTTTGGTGTACTCCCACCTGTGAGCAAGCTGACCCTGGCACAGACCATGTATCATTTCATCAGTGGCTACACTGCTCTGGTATGTGCTCTGTTTTAGAACCAATATTGTGATTATGAGGCACACATAAGATCTGCATGTGTATTTGCTAATTACTTACTTATATTAACATTCTGGCTAATCGAATCTGAACCTTATGATGATTCTAGGTTGCTGGGACAGAGGATGGTATTAAGGAGCCAACAGCAACATTCTCAGCTTGCTTTGGTGCAGCGTTTATAATGTTGCATCCTACCAAGTACGCAGCAATGTTGGCTGAGAAAATGCAGAAACATGGTGCAACCGGGTGGCTCGTCAACACTGGATGGTCGGGTGGAAGGTGTGTATGCAAGATTATATGAGTCATACATCAGATTTAGTTAAAAAGGTTGAAATGAAATCTTCTTCTTCTCCTTGCAGCTATGGTTTAGGAAGTCGCATCAAGTTACCCTACACACGGAAAATAATTGATGCCATACACTCTGGCAGCCTGTTGAATGCAACCTACAAGAAAACTGAGGTGTTTGGGCTTGAAATTCCCACTGAAATAAAGGGCGTGCCTTCAGAAATCCTGGATCCAGTCAGAACTGTCAGTTCACCTTTGCTTAAGCACATACTTCATAATCACTCTATTTTGTTGCTCTTCCAATTTTCTGACGTAATTGTCATTTGTGTTACAGTGGATAGATAAGAAGGCTTACAGGGATACCCTGCTAAAGCTGGGTGGCCTATTCAAGAGGAACTTTGAAACCTTCACCAACTACAAGATTGGCAAGGACAACAAGCTCACCGAGGAGATCATTGCAGCTGGTCCAATCTTCTAATTTGAGCCAAGATAAGAACAAGAAAGGGATCATGTCTGTGGACTGAGTAAAAAATGATAGAAATAAAAGAGGTCGGATAATTATGCAGTCAAATTAATATATGTTGTTTCAATTCATATGTAAAATTGTTTCTTTGATTAATGAAGTAGTCTCATATCGCTTTGGGATCACTCTTTGGCTGTCTAGAAATTATTCAACGCATGCTTATGAATTTCCAGTACAAATGCACTGTTCAGCCTTCCGCATTAAAATCTTCCAAAGAAATTGAATGAAACTTGATCAACGGGGAGATTGAACATAACCATACGGTATGCTATCCACAAATGAAACATGTTCCCACCAAAGAGAAATTCGTATCCTTTATTTATTGAGCAGGGAAGCAATATATCCAAGATAAAATGGATGATATTTTTCTTTTGAACACTAAATAATTTCACAAATACAAAGCCGTATAATATACTTGAAAAGTAAGAACTGCTCATGTGTCAAATTAGGATGCCATCAATTCACCACTTCTTTCCTAAGCAAAGCTGTACGCAAAAATCAAATATCTAATCGTTTTACCATCAAAAAACCTAAATCTGATTACTGAGGAATAAGATATCAAGCTTGACGTGTTTCATCATTTATACAACAACGCAAAGACCACATAAGGCAATAGCTCTCTGACTCCCCTGATAATGTCTTGAGACTTACAGAAGTAACAATTGTTTTCTGCACGTGATGATGACAATTATCATTTGGTCCATTGCAAAAGAAATTAAAAAAAAATGATTTTGCATACTCGTTCCAGTAATGTAATCTCCACCTTAGAAAATGAAGAAAATGGCTCCAAAGCTCATTACTTGCGTCACATAATCTTGCTTCACCGTAATGTAAATGATCCCCATTAAGGCCAAAATCTCCATAATTTCAGGTTCTTGAAGATCATTTGATGTAATGACCTCCGAAAAGAAAACGAGATTTCAGGGTAAATAAGATGATAAATTTTTCTTATTTCAACCAACTTGCCGCTGTGAAACTTTTTCTGCTATCATTTACTTATTTCAATCGACTTTCCAGAAGGCAAGATTGGTTGAGAATTTAACAATGATTCCAGCAAGAAGAATTTAGACCATAACAAGAGTATATGGGGTTGATTTTAACTCTGAATTTCCCATAACCATTAGTAAGTTCACCAAAAGCTAAAAAGGCTGAGGCATTTGTAGACATAATAACAAAGTCATTGGGTACAAAACTGCTGGCAGGACAGAGTTTAAACATTATGACAGATCAACAAGATAAACTTGGAAAATTTCCCATGAAATAAATTGATGACAAATCCATATTGATAAAATAGAGCAAACACACACACACAGAGATTCTACATCCCAATCATTTTAAACCGAACCTTGTCATAAGTAGCTTCTTGATCCAATGCATTGCTGAAATCTTTATCACGTATGGGTGGTAAACATTCATTTACAGTTTGATTTGCGAAGTGTAATTTTGGCTGCAAACCCCTCGATAATTAACAACATATTGAACGGTTAATTGCAAGCTTTAGATGTAGAAAGATGTAACTGATATTGACCTCCAATAAACAAGACATGAATTCACGTCTCAAATAAACAGCTAATGAGGGGGATTGCAAAATAAAGTTTTACAGGCTATTGGCTTTCCCACATAGATCAAGTCTGTAGAAAAAACTTTAAACATTAATTCTTTGCTATCACAAGGCAGTAATTTGTTAAACCAATTTGCTCAGATGATTAGCAAAAGAACTATTTACCCTTAAAGCTCTAAGGGGGATTTACAAGGTGATAGATGTCATAGCATACACTTCTAAGGCACAAATAGAAACCATGGTTCAAGTCTTTATAGAAAAAGTGTATAAACATTGACTGCATGTCATCGCAAGGCATTAATTTGTAAGACTAACTTGCTCAGATGATTAACGAGTAATCATTTATCCTTAATGCTTTAATTGGGATTTTACAAGGTGATGGACGGTTTGATAGAACACTACTAAGGCATAGGTACTACGTATGTAGTGCCACCTGCAGGCCTGAAATTTTTTTCAAAGAATTAGTGCGTATTTATCATTTTAGTCCTTCGAAATAAATCTTTTTAATTTTGCAACTGAAGGTTTATGAGATTGACAACTTGGCCCCTCTACAATTAAAAAACTGGCTCTGTCACTTTCATGTATTACACTCAAGCAATGTAGCTCTACAAAATGAAAATCCAGATGATCTTGCAGATGCATTACAGGTTCATAGAACCTTTTGAAAAGATTCAATGTAAATGAGAAAGTATTATAATGAGTAATGCTACCAGGTAAAGCTATGAAAGTGGTAAATCAAAGTATTATTTTTAATGTGTCGGTGGATTGCCACGTGAGCACCTCAAGAGAAAAAACTCGCCCCCGAACTAAAGACAATGAAATGAAAAGGGGGGGTGCACAATACGCCATATGCGCGCATAGTAGCAACTATGCCCTTCGTTCTGGGTCCTTCGTTTGCACACTCTCTTTAATCTTTTTTCTTATCGTCCCCGCGCTATAAGCAATAAGCCTCCAGGCAGATCTGGGAGACAGATTGAACCATTCCCTCTTCTCATCTCGTTTTCGTGAATCTCAATCCTGTTCTGGCTCGCGTTTTCGCTTTCAAGAATTGGTCGATTTCGGTTGAAATTCATCGATTTTCGTACAATTTAAGGCAAGTTAAGCATCTTCGATCAAATTTCTGAAATTTCGTCAATTGTCGCGTGTTTTGATGGTAAATACGTTGTTTTATGCCTCATGATGAAACGATTTGAATGCGATTGTATAGGATCACTGTAATCACACTCGTTTTGTGGAAATTAAGAAATTTCTGATTTGGGGTTTTTATGTTTATCATTGGTTAGGTAATGATAAATATAAATTGGTTAGGAAATTAAGAAATTTCTTAATTGTTTATTCTGTGTTGGATTTAGGGTTTGGTTCTGTATATTTTTTATTTGCAATTTTTTTTTTATATTTCATGAATTTTTGGTGCAAGGAAGGTTTTTGGTTGAAAAACGAAGGGGCTTTGTTCTGTGGAGCTACAATAAAACAGATTTGTAAAATCAAATTTAAATTGATTGACAAAAAATTTAAACTTGATTAATTATCTCAGATGGACCCAAAATTCGTTTGACCTGGTACTATAGACATAAATCTCAATACTTGCATGCCCAGTTTTTTTGAGACTTAATTTGGATCTTACTGAGAATTTGTTTGGAATTATATATTTGTTTGTCAAAATTAATTTTTTTTTTGGTACTTCAGGCATCGAGTCTCTATCATTGGGGCTTGACCAAAAAGCTTAGGGGTATATTTTAGCAGCAATGCGGGGATATGATAGAGATGTAAGCCAACTTTGCAATCTCGTCTAAAATCTTTATCTCGTTTCGCTTCAGATATTTCAACAGAATTTACTACGAGTTAATTGCTGACAATTTTTTTAGTGTTTATGTTATTGTTTTATGTTTTCATGCCTTGTGCGTTTGTAGGATATTGAAGAATATGATGAGTATGAGGAAGAAGGAGAGGAGCAATATGAAGAAGATGAGGAGGGGGAGGAGGAAGATGAAGGGGAAGAACAGAAACCTACAGAAGAAGAATTGGAATATCTTGAACTAAGGAGGCGGTTAAAGGAACGTTACAGAAAGAATATAAAAAAAGAGTCGGGTCTGGCCAGTGCCCAAGAGAAAAAGAATAGGTTTCCCTGTGACAAGTAAGTTATTTCTTTTTATTAGTGTATATATCTATATCTATCTATATATATAAAATGAGGGTAGCTTGGTTTTTGTTTGCTCTGTAGTTGATTTGTAGATATGATTCCGCTAAATTCTTTTCTGACTTAAGGATAGATTAGTTGATTTGTAGATATGATGCTGCTAAATTCTTTTCTTACTTAAGGTTAGATTATTGTTATGTAATTAATTTGCAATTGTGGGTTTCATTGCTTGCCAGTATCCTTTATCCTTCTTCCTAAATATTAAATTTGTCACTGTATCCATTAGAATATGTACACAGTTTTAAGGTGGATGTACCACTGGACGATCATATATGGTATCTAGAGATAGTTTACAAAAATGTTGGCTGCCTTCATCAAAATATTTATGAAAATGTTAGGATCTCTTTTGGGCTGTTTCTTATAGTTGGCATTAGGCTGAGTTGAGTGAACATCAATTGAGTTGCTTTTGTAGTTTTACCATCCTCTGTTCCACACTGGTAATCTGTTGCCCACTTCAAAGATTATTGTTTTACTTATATTTTATGTTTTAGCTTTATGATGGTTGATCTTTTCTTATATTTTTGTCATGTAGAATTTTATTGTTTTACTTTTGGTTAGTCTACGGAGGATTAAACATAATATTTCTGCAGTTATGGATCCATTCTAATTTTAATTGTAACATTCCGCAGTTATGGATCCTTCTTTGGTCCTTCTCAGCCTGTTATTTCTCAAAGAGTAATCCAAGAAAGCAAGTCACTGTTAGAGACCCAGCATTTGGCATCTAGGTTTCCAAACTCTCATCGGAATGTATGTATCATAATCCTTTTGTTTTCTGGGTATTGCATAAACTGTGTTCTTCCATTATGATCTTTGTTCTAAGCTGGTAATGAACTTATGAAGGTGTGTTGCTTAACGTTTTATGGACCGCCTGGGTAGTAACCTGTTGCAATCAGTTATCCTTCATAATTTCCACTTATTTAATTTTTGTGTTATTGCTAGTCACTTGAGAAATTGGGGAGTACACCTAACCCAGTTTGGTTTAATGAACTTATCCAGGGGTTTCATGAATTTGACATCTAACACTGTATGCCTTTTATGCTTCAAAGAGCATACTAGTCTGATAATCCTTGAATAAAAATTATTTACAATGTGTATCTTTACTATAACAACATTCTAGCCTTTTAACCCTGAGGGATTAGTCAAGTTCAAGCCTGTGGTTTTGCTCACAAGGCCTTAGGTTTGATGCCTTAGTGCCATCTGTCTGGAAAATTTTGGCAAGCTAACTGCTTCTTGACAATTTTATGTTTGGATGGGGCCTTTGTTTTAGAACTGTTGTCATCCATGCTCATCGTGTCCGGGTCTCATGTATTGAAGCCAATTTTTTTTTTTTTTTTTGAACTTGTAACAAATATAAAGTGGTCTATTTCTTTAAATTTCCAAATTGTGGTATATAGAAAAGACACTTAGTGTTTTGGTCATCTAATGATTGTAATAATCTGAGGAATCTGCACTGTCCACACAACTATATATTTTTGATTGTTATTGTTATTGAAATTCAAATATTTGTTTTATTTTTCCTTTGTTAAATTGACAACTAAATTTAGGTCAACTTTACCATTTTTGTTTTATCTCCTTTGTTGTATTCCCCATCAGTTTATTTCTTCTCTTTTCCTCTCTTGTAAAGCTTCATGCCATGATAAGGTAAATTTATTTTATGAAAACTAAGAATTTTGTCACGTTTATGAATTGACTAGTATACCTGGCTGTATAACATAAAAGAAAAGGTCTGATGCCTTGCCTTATAAGCTTAAAAACATGTGTTCATATTCTGTTTTTTAAGAAACCCTTACACTGTTATATCCAACAACCTTTTCGAGAGTTTGGTTTGCACGGTTGATATGCGGTCTAGTAGTCTTTCTTATGGATCTGCAAGTCCTCTGACTCTCTGACTGGCCTTACTCGTGTTATGAATTTTGGTTGTGGGAGGGAGATGTGCATGGGCAGTATAATGCTGTTACTTGTGAAGAGTTTTTGCCTTCAATTGTAATTTTAAATGAAAATAGTTAGGACTTGATGGTTTGGCTGGTCTTTGCAGAATGAAAAGATCTCTGGTTCGTCAGCATCAAAGGTTGGAGTGCAGCGAACGCGACCCAAAGTTAATGAGGTACTGTGAGCACTTTGTTTTGGATTTAATGTTTCTATCAGGACCATTGATCTGTTATAATGACTATCACTGATTTACTTAAATGCAGGTGCAAAGGAAAGTTCAAAAGCTTAAGGTTTCAAGAGACTACTCCTTTCTATCTGATGATGCAGAGCCTCCAGCTCCTAGAAAAGAACCTCCAGCTCGAAATGTCTCTGTTTCAAATTCAGGTGTGTTGCTTCTTTACCACTTAAAATTTTGGACAGTTAATGGAATTTAAAATATACTACTTCTATTGAGAAAACTTATACAGGTTTTTTACTGATGTTCAAGAGGTGCGACCAGCTCAAGTACCACCAAAGAGCAAGCAACTAGTGGGAAACAGTGGCAGAAATGTTCATGGTGCTCGTGAAGAAGGAAAACTAGTTCCTTCAAATGGCCACATGCATTCTAAAGCAGGATTCTACAAGTCAGCGACAGGAAATAAATCCACTTTGATGTCTGGGGATTCTAGAAAGCAGCATAGTAGCAACAATGGCATTGGTCCAGGCCGGCCAGTTGGTCCAAAAGCGCCTCCTTCCAGGATGCCTGTGGCCTCCATGGAGAGGAAGGTTTCAGCCCCTGGAGCAAAGAATCAATTGTCAAATGCAAAGATGCCACCCTCTTCAAAGATACTTCCATCTGTTCAAAAGAAACACTTAGAACAGAGAAACAGTAGACCGAGAAATGGTATACAAGAACCTAAATCAAGTACACCGATTTCAAAACAGTTTGTAGCATCGTCAAAACCACAGGTTGGAAGCTTACTATGCAGATATTCATATATAGTTCTACTTGTAGATTAATTTGAATTGACCACTAGAACTTTGTGGATGATTGCTTTGTTTTTATTTCCTTTCCTGAAATTTTTTTCAGATAAACAAGCCAGTTAAGCAAAAATCATCATATCATACAACTCAAGATCACCTGCCCAAGAAGAAGCCTCCAAGACGGTACTCTGAAGATGAAGGAAGTGATGATGCAATGGCTTTCAGTATGCTGAGAAGCATGCTAGGGTAAATCTTCCTCTTAAAAGGCTTTTTTTGTTTCATATACTTTTAGACTATTGGGAGCAATGGTCATGGGAATCCAGGGATTAAAAGTTTGAACATTGGACTCTACATTTTTGCTGAAGTTGTTTCTCTCTTTGAGTTTCAGTTGATGTGTTTACTTATAGGAAGGAGGAACTGTTACACTAGTACAAGCCCTTTTTTTCCCTTTCCCTTTTTTAATGGAAAACAACCAAGCGACTCTTAGCTATGGTTTCTGAGAAAAGTTTTGCAAAATGTATTATCAGATTGTATGTATGCAGTTAGTGCATATTTCTTTGTTCGTTTCTTCTATTTTTCCGTGTTGACTATTAGGTTTTCTGTGAAAATTTAAAAAGAAATTGACTTTATGTAGAAATTTGGTTGTATTCTCATGGACATTTAATAGGACTTAATTTGGTGTCTTTTGCTGCCTCCCTTTTGATTATTTTTTCCTCTTTTGGGATAACTAAAGTTGATACTCTTACAGACCCCGGAAATTTGCTAATTATGATGACGATGATGATAGTGACATGGAGGCAGGCTTTGACGACATTATGAGGGAAGAGAGAAGAAGGTTTGTACAATTTATGCAAGTATTTGGTTTGGTTTAATTAATTGTCTTGTTTCTTATCTTCCTGGCAATTCGAAAAATAAAAATATTGGTATATCCAGTTTGTAGGAATTTAATGTGTGTGTAGAGAGTGAGAGAGATAGTTGGTTGTTGATCTTTTCTCAAACTGAGTAGAAAAAGAAGTATGAAATGAAAATACAACAAAATGTACAAGGAAAATATTAAGAGGAGAGGTTTGTCTCACAAAAGTTATTTATGGTTTTGACATGCTTTGAATTGGTTTGCAAGAATCCTAAAATGGTTCTCTCTCTTGATTTTTCTACATTTTTCATTCCTTTTTAATTGCATAGATACTTTTTTCTCTGGAGCTCCATTTGATATAAGTTCATTGTTTGAGACTACGATGCAAACATTCCATTATTATGTTAGTTGATCTGTTTGTTTTTTATTTGCCACTATATTCTTGGTTTCAAATTTGTGCTGATCACGTATTGTGATGTCATGACAGTGCAAAAATTGCCCGGAAGGAGGACGATGAACAACTCCGGTTGATAGAGGAAGAGGAGCGTCAAGAGCGGATGAGAAAGTTGGCAAAGAAGCGTAAGCTAAATAGCCAGCATTGATTATACATAACCATATAAAGGCCCTGTCGGCTCTCCGTCATATTATTTTCTTGTAGTTTTGGCACTAATTTGTGCCATGTTCTGCTAAATTATGGGACTTAGATATTTTTAATTTTTGATTTTAGGAGTACATTGTCTGTTCTAGGTGTAGTTTTGTATAAATAATAGCTGCCATTTTTTTCCTCTGGTCTGCTTTCATAGAAGGTGAGAATTTGATGGCGATTGCTTTTGTTTTTTGTTTTTCCAGTGAATCCCTCCACCAACTGTTGTTAGAAATGAAGGCAAGACTAAATCATGGGTTAGTTTACCAAATTTGAATCGTTGCCCAATAATGGTTGAGATGGCAAGAACATATGTTTTTTTTAATAAATGTCTTGCCCATACGATCCACCGTCGAACTCTATTATAAAGTCAAAGGAAAATGACATTTTCCCCTGTTTGCGGAAATAAAAAGTATTTCGTCGTTATATTTATAATAAAAATTTTCTTATCATGTTTGAAAATAATAAATATCTTTTCTATGAAAGGTACAATAAATTTTTTTATCACATAAATTCTATGAATATCAATTTTTTTTTTTTTTCTAAGGTCATATTTTCTCTAATTGCAACAAAAGTTCTTTTGTCATTGAAAAATGATAAATAATTTTTTTTATTGAAAATAAAATAAATATTTTTATCACATAAATTTTTTATTTTTATGGTGTGAATTTTTAAATTTTATTTATAAATTTTTAAATAAAAATAATTAATTTTTTATAAAAAATATTTTAAATTTAAATTTATAATTTATAATTTTTTTATATTAAAAATATATAAATTAATTTTTTATAAATTAAATATAAAATATTTTTATTTAATATTTCTAAAAGATTATGAATTTATTTTTATTGAAAAAATAAAATTATAAATTTATAAATTTAAATTTTTTATAGCA
>JAWDEX010210840.1:0-10684 GCA_035221805.1 Trichilia hirta
GTATAATTTAATAAATTTTGCAAGTAAGAAGACATCAAAAGGTAGTTAGATATGGCATATACTCCTCAATAAAATGGAGTACTAAAGCAAATGAATAGAACTCTATTAAAAAGAACAAGAGCTATGATGAGCACTATAGGTCTAGGCAAAAACTTTTGGACAAAAGTAATCAATATTGCATGTATGTGATCAATTGGGTCTCCTTAACTACAATTAAATTAAAGACATTGACGAAGATGTTGACTGATAAACCAGTTGATTATTCAAACCTCCATATATTTGAAAGTCTAGTGTATATAATGTACAATGCTCAAGAAGATACAAAATTAGATACAAAATTTAGGAAATACTTATTCTTAAAATATACTAATAAAGTAAAAAGATATCACTTATGGAATCCTACTGCCCATAAAGTGGTAATTAGTAGAGACATATTCATTATAAAAGAGAAACTACAAGAAAATGGTAATAGTATAATAAAAAAAAATTTAGGGACTACAACAGTACATGTGAAAAAAGATTTTCTCCTGAAGCAATACTAGAGACAAGGATCAAGAGACTAAAGTTTCAAAAAATTAACGATCAATTCACACTAAAGGAGTACCAGCTTGGCATTCATATTACATTATAGAGAGTAATATTGCATATTATCTTTTAACTAAAGAAAGAGAGCCATCACAACTTCATGGAGATCTTAAATAAAAATTTACATGCTTTGACTAAAAGATTTTGAAGAAAAAGTTAAAAAGAACTTGATTTGTAGGTTGAACAAATCTTTATATAATTTAAAATAGATGCTAAGATGTTAGTGTAAAAGATTTAATTTTCTTCATAATAAGCCTTGAATACATCTGATTTAATGCAGACCCTTGTGCATATTTTAAGAGGTTTATAGAAGATGATATTATTATCTTACTAATGTATGTAGACAACATGTTGCTAACAGGCCTAACAAAAATTGTACCAAAGAATTAAAGGCATAATTGGCTAGAAAATTTGAAATAAAGGAACCTTAAATATTGCATTATGTTATGGGAGATCAAACTTAATTGTTAGTGGATATATTGATTCTGATTATGCAAGTGATCTTGATAAGAGCAAATCCATCACAGGTTATGTGTTTACTCTTACTAGTAAAGCTATAAGCTGTGTTTTCAAACTGTAGTCAGTTATGGCTACGTCAATAATAAAAGTAGAATATGCAACAGCTACATAAGCTAATAAAGAAGCATTATAGTTGAAGTTAATATTAGAGGAACTCAGACACAAATAAGAGAAGATTTTTCTATTTTGTAACAGTCAAAGTACCTTGCATCTTGTAAGGAATTTAGTATTTCATTCAAAGACTAAGACCATACGAGTTTAGTACCACTTTGTTCGTGAAAAAATAGAAGAATGCTTAATGGATATGTGTAAAATTTATACAGAAGATAACCTAGCAAATTTTTTGACACAAACAATAAGTACTGACAAGTTTATCAGGTGTCAATCCTCTTGTATCCTGAAGAAAATATGGCAATATAAAAATGGCAAGATAGAAAAAATGGTTAAGATGTCTAAAAGAATACTAAATTCATGAAGCTTGATAGAGTTCAAGCTAAATGAGAGATTTATTGGTTTTGGTTTGAATCCATAAATTTAAACTTAAACTTATTAAAAAAAACTTTATAAAGCTTTTTAAAAAAGACAACTTCTAGTAAAAGATTGGTTAAACCTCTTCAGAAAGTTTAATAAAGCTTTCTATGAAACTTAATAAAACTTCTTAGGAAAATTTGATAAAACTTCTTATGGAAGTTTGGTAAAACTTCCCTTAAAAGCTATTATTATAGTATAAACTTTTTGAAAAAGTCAACCTATTAAATAAGTTTCTTAGGTCTATAAATACCTCCTATTTGTAAGAATTCATATACACAAAATGATAGATCGATTTGTTTCTCATATTTATATTGAATAATCGTCAAATATTTATTACCACGAGTATATACGTAATTTGGTCAAGTAATAATCCTCGTTTAGATTGGCCAATACTCATATGAATTACATGTACATAAAACTTTTTAATATTCGAAGTTAATTAATTTTTACAAGAGATGTTATTTTGACAACATTTCACTTCAATTAATTTACTTTTGAATATTATACCTCATATAAGTTAATTGTACCGTTATTTAAATTTAAGACAAAATCAGATATTAAGATTTTTCTAATTATTTTTTTCATAATTTTTTTATAATTAGGTATTCTTCAATATCATAACTCAATATTAAGTTTCACTTGCCTTAATACAATCAATAGTAAATGTACCCGTCTATTGTGATTTAAAATATATAGGAAGCTTAAAAGGAGTGTTATGAATATTTAAATAATATTTATCACACCTAACTTCTATAAACACTCGTTTACCTAGAGGCCGGATTTATTTTATATATATATAAGTGTAAATTAATTAAATTAAATTTCAGTGTAGAATAAAAAAGATCTCAAATTTTATTTTGGACTAAATTGCAAAAAAATTATAAATTTTATTCAAAATTGTAGTTAATCACATTTTAGACTGCAAACAAAACCCAAAGTTTTAAACTTAATTGAAATTTGGCAAATAAGGGCTTAATTAAAATTTTTTTTAATAATGAGCTTAATAAATATTTGCCAAATTGGATTGAAAATGGCTTTATGATTTCTAGCCCTGCCTCCTTTAACTTTCCCTCAAAAAATTCACCACCATTGAGCTTTTCTTTTGCCGTTTGATATCATACACATGAGCTTGACATTTAACCATGTCCTCAAACCGAACACTCATTGTTCGGCGATTTTATGAATTTGATTTTGCCGCTAATTTTCTTGGGGGTTTGTGGTCGAGAAACTGAATCTCAATTCCAGATTGAAAATATGGTTTTTTCTTGTATACTTCATATTTACGGTACACTAAAACTTTTTGATTTCTTCCAAAATATAATTTTACAAATCATATTCAATTTATACATTGAATTGTAATTTACACAAATAAACATTCATAGTAATTCATATATCAATTTATATGATTTAAACATGCATATATCCTGAAAATTCAATAACATAATATACATATATTCAAAATAACATTATATACTTGAATTTTACGTTCAATTCTAGAATCGGTAAAATTTTAATTATAAATTTTTTAAAGCTAAATACAAAATAATATCTTTATATTAATCTTATGGATTATAATTCTAATGGATACAGTAAATTTTAAATCACTAAATAGCTTATATTACTTATTTTTGTGTGGTCTATCATAAAATTCAATTTTTACACGTATTAAACCTGCACTTAATTGAATATATAAAAATTCAAATTATTTAAATAATATTAAATAAATTAAATTGAGTTTAACTTAATTATGGTAATCTATAACATATAGTTGTTAATATATACTAACCCATATAATTTAATTAACATTGCACATTATGCACTTGATGTAAATAACACGAAAGGCTGGCACCGTCAACTAATGTTACAATCCAAAATAAAACAATACAGAATATCAAAAACTAATTATGGATACGGAAATATAGCCTTATCATTGAGCGTTTGAAGATTCATATGCTGAAACCTTTTTCTTCACTAAATGAAAAAGAGAAGCAAATTTTTGAACGAGTTGATCAAATATCATTCTCTTTACTCACCTTCTCTTCGCCAGAATAACACTTCCTTTCTTTGATTTGAACCAGGGCTCAGTTTCGGTTCTGCCCATTTCCCCACTTAGATACGTCTTGTTCCCACTCACTTCTTCGCACAAATTTCCAATTCGCTTGCTTTTACAGCTCTCGCTTATCACCTTATGCTAAAAAAAGTGTGGTTACTATTATAAATGTTCTAAAGTATTGTAAATTCTTTTTTTCAGCTTTTAATTATTAACAATCTAGAAAAAGGAAGATTCTTGCACATTTCTTTGGTGGAGGCATAAACTTGGGTAAACTAATAACAATGAATTTGGTCAAGAGTTGAAATATTATTTTGACATAAGAGCATACATAATATTCCTTTTAATTAAATTTGTTGTTACCATTTTTGTGTTTGTTATGTATTTTGTTGACATATTTGTTAATGAAAATACCAACATGTAGTAGATAAAAAAATACAAATACAAATTTATTTATCTTTTTAAATCAAACTCCAATAAACTATATTCAAAAAATTTAGGTTAAATCATTTTATATAAAAGTAAAATTGCAATAACCCATACAATAATGATAGAATATAATTTTAGTATTTTTTTATTAACACCTAAACTTCAATTACGCATAATCTAAATTAATTTTAATATTTCTTTTTGTCTATATAATGGTATGCAAAACAATTTGGTTTAGAGCTATATAGAGTAGATTTAACGTTATATGAAATTGTTGTATAACTATAAGCAAGTTTTCATTTTTATTAAAAACGTTATATGAAAATACACATATGTAATCAAAATACAAATATATAAAAATAACAAAAAGATTTAAGTAATTAGTGTATTTTATTAATAATATTTTTAATTTTGTATTTGAAAATGATTAAAAAAAAAAATAATTTTAAAAAATGTAACGCTTCTTCTTCTTTATGTTATATATCTTCTTTTTCTAATGAAAATGGCAATGGCAAGAACAACATTAATTTTTAATACATATAACAACAAAATACACATATGTTATATGTATGTGTATTTGTAGAATATGTTTTATCTAATTTTTATAATTATATTTATTATATTGTGAGATTTAAATATATTAAAAATATTAATAAAATATTTTATTAAATTATTTAAATTCATAAAGAAACAAATCGATAAGAGAAAAAAAATTAAATATGAGAAGAATTAATAATGGGTCATTAATAAGTTAATTTTTTTTATTATATGTGTTAGATTTTGTCCATATATAAAATAATAAATTACTGTTAAAAATAAATTTTGAAGCTAACAGAGATAAGGTTAAGGTAAAAATAGGTATTTATAAGAAAGTAGAGAATAATAGGTAATTAGACCAAACCTCATGAGAGAAAAAGGAATTAACCCGCATGTAATATGTTGTGCATGCTTAAAATTTTAATATCAACTAAAATCTTATGCTATACTTAGAAAGTATGATTAAATTTGTTTAAATTTTATAAAAAGATTATCAATTAAATCAATCAATAGTTATATAATAATAAATTATATAGATAAATAGATAGATATAGAGGGAAATAAAAAATAAAAAAATTTTAAATAAACTAAAATGTATTTTTTTTATAAAAAAATACTTAAATTTTAAAATTTTATTTTTAATATTATTCATGTTAAAAATGCTTTTTAAAAACGTTTTCAATAATCCCAAAAATCACTCCTAAAAATTAAAACATCCACCAAATATTGGGTCTTGTCATTACTCACCTCCACTAATCACCATGAATTTTGAAACGTTTTCTATCAATTAATAGACACTAAAACAGAGATTAAAATCATCTGATTAGGTTTTCAAACATGGAATTTTTGTGTTTATGACGACATTGCATGGAAAACATGAGGACATTGCATGGAAAACGTGCTAATACTTGAAATAGTAATTCCGGGGGCCCACGTGCAGATATGCAGGGCATGATTCAACTGCGAGGGAGTACAATTAACAAATTAATTATTTTCATATATTTATTTTCGAATATATTTATATAAAAAATATTAAAGATAAAATTTTATGTATAAAATCTTGATATAAATTAATGTAATAATATTTTATTTGATTATTATGTGCATTCTATATTTTTATAAAAATAAGTGAAATTAAAAAGAATTATAAGAAATATATGATAATAATAGAACTGTGACACATATTTTCTGTAAAAAATAGATTGTATTTTTATTATTATTAATATTAAATATACAATTTATATGCAAACTGATGTGATATAATAATATTATTATATTTTTTATTTTCATTTAATATATGTTACAATAAATAGTGTTATAAATATAAATTTTATAAAAATTTATATATATGAATTGACGTAACGATATTGTATTATTGCTGCTTATCTTATGGATTTTCAAGAGAATAATAGAATTTTTTACAAAAGTAAAAGATAATTAAAAAAGAAGAAGAAAAAGGGTCAGTAGTTGCCATATATTCATCAAAAGACTTCAGTTCTCATAAATAAATGAATAAAAAGACACCATCATTATTCTGCCCGACAAAGAATACGACGATCAATTAACACATTATGAAGGTCCAGATTTTAAGCTTAATTAAGGTAATTAATCACGTTTAATATTTTAATAATATAATGACGTCTTTTTCCTTTTTCCTTTTTAATAATTTACTTACTGTTTTCGAGAATTTGTTTTCATATTGCTTAGCACTCTAATTTTGATATCACTTCCACCAAATGATTAAATTTTGAATATTTAATGAGATTTGATTTGATAATTGAATAGAAAATTATATTAACATCTTGACTAAAGAATATAAAATTTTGCTTCATTTTGCTTTTCTGAAAACAAACAGTAAAAGTAAACCAAATTGAATTGTTTGTTTTTATTTATGGGGTATTTAATTTAAAATATGTGGAGTTAAGACGAAACCGAAGAATATTGCTTCCCCAAGATTGGTTTCAAAGCAACTTCTTTTTCACTATTGCCAACCAGATTTTGATGGGCTACAACTATAAATTAAAAATACATCCTTTCAAAAGAAAATTAAAAATATATTTCCAAATAAAATTTTTTTCAACAAAAGCAAATAAAAAATTTATAACTGAATTTTTTTTATCTATTTTAAATAAATATTTAAAATTAGATTTAAAATTACTAATTTTTAAAATATTTTGAGTGCTATAACTAACAGATCTCTTTTATACAAAATTTTAGTTTCACAATATTCATTTCAATGATAAGAGTAATTTTTTTAATTTTCGAATCAGTAATATTTCTTAATTTAAAATATGTTAATATTTTTTATTTTAAATTTTATATTTTTATTCATTATTTATTTATTATTATTATAATAATATTTATTAAATATCAATTAAAAAATATAATTATTCAATTGAAATCCTGGTCCGATTCGACAAAGATAATAAAGAACATTGACTTTTTGGGAAGAATAGATATTCCTTGACAAAGTTCCAATGGTTTGATGATGATTGACCAACTAGAAAGTTATGAACCAAACGAAATTGTTGATTAGATTCAGCCTTTCCCCCATTTAGCTCATTCTAAACGTGTCGACTTTATGCTAAACAATTCAACCCAACTCCATCAGAATTCAGTAAGACGATATTAATGGAGGATTTATTATGTTAAAACAGTCAAAACATACCGATTTCTGGAAAGTATAGACTCAAAAGTCAAAATAAGCTCCTGAAGTGGCAGGCCTCTGCCTATGCATCAGTAGAAGTGGATAAAAATACATGGAATTTTTCTTGTATGCATATTTGGAAATTAGGCACGAAAGTAGAAAATACCGTTTATAAGAAAAGAAAAGTATGCATGTTTTGGCAACATGAAATGACAAGAAACATAGCATATCGAAGCTCACGGGTAATGGGAGTGTATTAAATGATCACAATCAACAACCTAACAGAACAAAGGAGGACCATAAAATCAAGATATAGATCTTGGTGAATACCAAACGCAGAATTGCGGAAGCATGTGGAGAAGATGAGTAGTGCTGCTTGTTAGAAGAAAAGTTGAGATGGATAGGTAGCGTGTACGGAAGAATGATGATAAGTGGTTCTAATGCTTTTGATGGGTCATTTCGTATTCGAACAATAAATTGCTAGCAGAATGAAGGGAAAGAAAATTGATCTCCATTGGGTTTTACTACATGACTCTTTTATCATTTTAGCTTACAGATTTAGAGGTGTCAGAATGATAAAAATTCAAAAGGAGAAGAATGTTGAGTTTAGTTGGGTAATCATCAAGCTATTCATAGCAGAACCATCCTTTTTTTCTAACTTTTCATTTATGAATCCCAAACTATATACATGCAGTTGGCTAAGAAATTGTACCAAATCGGTTAAAATAATTGAAAACACACACACAAACTAAGCTGGGGATGAAGAGGGAGCGAAAAAATATTGGCAAATGCCACAGTTTGCCTGTACAGATCAATTCATGTGAAATAAGAGCGTAAGCATTTGAAAATGTATTCACTAATTATTTTGGTTAAATGACATAATCAAATACAACCAATGATTTGCCTCAATATTGTTAGAAATCAAGAATAATTCAAGAGGAAACGAGAGAACCAGAATTTGTTGATAATTAAGTAAAAGGCATAAAAAAGCACTGTTTACAACATTGCTCATATAAAATAATTTAAAAAGATAAAAGGACTATTCTACTCATAAAATAAAATAAAATAAAAATAATGTAATAAAGATTAATATAAAAACTAATATATTATTAATATTTCCCTCAAACTCATGATCCGTTAAAGCATATCGAGAATTTGCTAACCAAAAATGAAAATAAGTAGCACGATGAGATTTGATGAAGAGGCCAGTAAAATAAGGGATAAAGGGCAGAGTAATAGTTTTGTGCTAAAGGTGATGTTAAGTAAGATGACAATCAATCTCAATATACTTAGTCCGCTCATGAAAAATTGAGTTGTGAGCTATTTGAATAGTATTTTTATTATCACAAGACATAAGAGTGGGATGAGAAAGAAAAATACTTATATCTGTTAGCAACTAACGTAGCCATATAATCTTAATAGTAATAGATGTTAGTATTGTATGTCTTAAAATTATTCGTATTGTCGATTTTGAGCACACTATATTAAATTGCTGGAAGAATATGTATTGGATACATATTTTATTAATAAAAAAAGTTTTTCAATTTATGTGTATATGCTGTTTCTTTTATCCAATCATATTAGTAATAGAATATACATATAAATTGTCCAAGATAATTGAATTACTTAAATTGTTCTCTACAGACATAATATCAACTGGGTATTCATATTACATAATAGGCACACTGAATATCTTCGGTGAATATTATGAGATGATATTAGTGCGAATGATATAATAGTCATATCATTAGCACATTAGTGTAAAATAATAGTAAGAGAACTATTATTTGAATGTGACCAAAATATGGTGAATTACACGAATGTATATTGTCAATGATTCATTATTGAATTATAAGGGTGTGTTAACTATTTCTCAAATCTTGGATGTCGTGGTTGTCAATCGGTATAGATGCACATAATTTATATGGTGTATAACTGTGAAATTAATCATGTCTTGAACACAAAAGCTAATTTGGTCATGTGTAATTTATATCGAGAAGTAAATGATTGTCAGAAAAATCTGTTGACTCGATATAATAGATTTCGAGGTACTGTTAACTCGATTCAGATTTGAGTTCCTAGTCGAATATTAGTAAACGAGTAAAATCAAAGTCTTTGATTAAAGTATAAATGTCATACAAAAAATTTGAAGTGACAAGCTCAGCTTATATTAACTCATTATTCGAATAAAACTGAATTTAAGATTTTGACATTCATGAGCCCTAATTTAATTGAGATTAGATAAATAGAAGAAGACTATTCACATAAAACCTATAATTGAGAATAAAAGCTCAATGAAGATTTTTTTTTTTATTATAATTTAGGAGCTATAGTACTTTGCTAGATGTCAACCATAGTCGTTGAGTATTCGAATGGTTCGAAATGAGATCAATGAGATTGATTTCAACTCACGGGTAATATCATAGTAAACTTAAGAGATTATAACATAAACTTGAGATATTTTTGCTATTAGAGAAAAAATAATATTCGAAATAAAGTTAGCACTCTCGAAGATATTATTTTGGCTGAAAGTCGTAAATGATTTATGTGTTAAATTATTTAATAAAAAGAGAGTTTAAAAAATTAGACTTGGTGTAATTTAAAGTAAATTATAATATTTTATAAATATTTAGATATTTAAATAAAATTTGGGATTATTTTGTAATTTTTAAAAGTTAGGGGGCCTAAATAATATTTTACAATTAAAGGCCTCAATAAAATTTTGCATTAAAATTAAAATCAAAGGCAGAATTATTTTTACTTCATCTACTTTGTTCATCTTCTTTATCTTTACTTTTGCTTCATCTTTTTATGTCTCTTTCTTTCTTTAACAGTGACCAAAAATAAAAAAAAAAATCAAAAGCGTTTGATTTCTCAGAGACACCACAAAATTAGTGCTGCTCTTCATCTTTTAATCACTAAAGATCAGTGATTGTCAAATTAAATTATTTAATTTGCTAAAAAATAAATATATTCATATAATACTTATACCCTTACTTGCTGTTTTTGTTATATTTTATAGTTTACATGTGAACACATATTCACAAAAGTGGTATCAGAGCATGATTATGTGTTAATTATACGTATAAATTAGATTAAAATTATATTTGAATTAAAATTGAATGAATTAAATTTATTCTAATCTGGCACATATTGTACTTGTTTCAATATTTTGAAGTAGTAAGAATGTATTAAGATGTGTTTCTATTGTGTTTATGTTGAAAAATCATTGAAAAAATTTATAAAAATTGAGATTTGGGTGAATTTGGGCTAAAAAATGACGAACTGGGAAAGTTCTGTCTGGGATTCGTTGAGCGCGTGTCTTATAGGTGTGCTAGTGGACTAGGATTGCAGTGCCCAGCCTGTAGGCAAGTGGTGTGCACCAC
>JAWDEX010210851.1:0-10683 GCA_035221805.1 Trichilia hirta
ATGATTGGATTGTTTAATGTATGATTGTAATTGTAATACAGTCTGTGTATCATGCCTTCTCTTTAAATAATCTCTAAATATACATTCTTTTCTCATTTAAATTTCCTTGAATGTAACTTGAGGTTTTTGTCAAATTATGTATATTATATTATATAAATAAAGATATAAAGATCTTGGAGATTATAAAGATAAAGAATTAACATTCATACATGGATATCTAAGGTGCAGAAAAAAGTTCATGAAGTTGCAACCACTTGATGAAGTTTTCTTTATCTTAAGTAGACTTGTCGATCATCCTATTAGTTTGGGATTATCGATGTAGAATGGGCTATAATTATATCACATTTATTTTCTTATATATGTATAAGATGCATGATATAGGATTATATATATATGAGATGCATGATATAGGATTACATATGTATGAGATGCATGATTTAAGATATTTTATGTATGAGATGCACGACATAATATAAAATTTAATTAATTAAATTAATGTATAAGATACATAATGAATGATAAATGGTGAGATCATAATAAAATAAACAAAATTTCTCATAAATAAAATATTAAGTCAAGGCCTTTCAATGATAGTACTCTTCAAGACCTCAATCGGTTATATGTATGTTTACCAAAGCAAAGTATCACACCAATTTTGGTAAGTTACAATGAGATAATGGTGATATTCAAATTCTAGTCATTAAGTCGAACTTAACTAAGTAGTCTTAATCGGATTAAAGACCTAGAGGCATAAATTGGGCTTTAGTCTATTAGATAGACTAGAATAAAGGTTATTCACTCAATTATCTAAGAATTGCATACGACATAATTGGTAAGTATTACCTACTGAAATAACTAAATTTCAGACGATTAGCCAAAACTAACCCAGGATGAAGAGAAATATGGGTCTTAGCCCACTAGAAAAATTTAATTTTTTCAAATTAATATTAAGGGTTATTAATTTGAAAAAAAATAGTGGTAGTAGTATTTAATTTTATTATATGATCTAATGTATAATACTTATTTATTTTTGCATATTTGTTGTAGATCATTATGGTATCATATAACATAAATACATTATCACTGCGATCAATCCTTGAAAAGGACAAGTTGAATGGGACAAAATTTTTAGATTGCTATAGAAATTTGAGGATTGTCTTCAAGCAAGAAAGGAAACTTTATGTCCTAGAGCATCCTATACTTGAGCAACCTACTATCAATGTCCTATGGGATGAGAGAGATACTCATAGATAACATCAAGATGACGTATTATATGTTAGTTATTTTATTTTAGCTACGATGATACTAGATCTTCAAAAGTAACATGAAGAAATATAGGCATTTGATATGATCGAACAATTCAAGAAACTTTATCAAGGGTAAGCATGCCAAAAGAGGTATGATGTCTCTAAAATCCTTTTTTAGTATAGAATAATAGAAGGAATCTCAATTAGTGCTCATGTACTTAAGATGATTGGGTATATTGAAAATCTAGAGAGATTAGGACTTCTTTTAGACTAAGAGTTGGCTACCGATGCAATTATGTAATCTTTGCCTGATAGCTATAGTCAATTCATCATAAATTATAATATAAATAAATTAGACAAGTCTCTTTCTGAGTTACTTAGTATGTTGAGAACAGTTGAAGCAAACATGAAAAAGTTTAAGTCCAGTAACATATTGATGATGCAAAAGGGTAAGGGTAAGTTCAAGGCAAAGGGTCAAAAGAAAAAGAATTTCAAAAATAAGTCCAAACTTAATGCATCTGCATTAAAACCTAAAGCTAAAGTATCTAAAGAAGGGACATGCTTTCATTGTAGTGAGATCGAACATTGGAAAAAAATTATAAAGTCTACTTAGAAGATCTTAAGAAGAAGAGAAGTCAGACTTTTGCTTTAGGTATTTATATTATTGAAGTTAATTTATCTACTTTTGTATCATAGGTATTAGATATTAGATATGGTTCTTATATTTGTCTTAATTTACAGAACCTTCAAAGGAGTAAAACATTGACAAAGGGTGAGATAGACCTATTAGTTAAAAATAAAGCAAGAGTTAATACATTAGTTGTAGGAATATATATTTTATCTTTTTCCTCAAAACTTATTTGAGAATTAGAGGATTGTATTTTGTGCCTTTGTTGATCAAAAATATTATTTTAATTTCTTGTTTGAATAAGATTGGTTATTCATTTATAATAAAGAACAAATGTTATTCTATTTATTTAAATGATGTATTTTATCGTAATGCACATATAATTAATGAACTCTATATTCTAGATCTTGATATGCCTGTTTATAACATAAATACAAAAAAAATTAAATTAAATGATTTAAATTCTACATATCTCTAGCATTGTCACTTAGATCATATAAGTAAGAATCGCATTTTCAAGCTCTATAAAGATAAAATTTTGGACTCATTTGATTTTGAATCCTATAAGATTTGTAAATCTTACTTATTAAATAAGATGACCAAAGCCATATTCACTGGATATAGTGAACTGGCTAGTGATTTGTTAGGACTCATAAATAGTAATGTATGTAGACCTTTCAACACATAAGTTAGAGGAGAATTTTAGTACTTTATTATATTTACTGATGATTTTAGTAGATATGACTATGTATATTTTATGAAACACAAGTCAGAATCCTTTGAAAAGTTCAAAGAATTCAAGAGTGAAGTACAAAATCAACTTGATAAAAGTATTAAAATATTTTGATTAGATTGAGGTGCTAAATACTTAAACCAAGATTTTAATGATCATCTGAAAAAATGTGAAATAATTTCACAACTTACTCTTCCTCTTACACCGTAATAGAATAGTATATATAAGAGGAGAAATTGAACTTTATTAGATATGGTTTGTTTTATGATAAGTTATGCAGATCTTTCAACTTTCTTTTGGGGACATACTCTAGAAACAACCGCTTTCACTCTTAATCATGTTCTATCTAAATCAATTAATAAGACACCATATGAGATATAGACTAGTAAGCATCTTAGTATGTCTTTTATGAAGATTTGAGGTTGTAAGGCTTATATTAGACGTCAAATCTCTAAAAAACTTGGACCTAAATCTAACAAATATTTTTTTATGGGTATCCAAAAGAAATTAAAGGATACTATTTCTATAATCTCATTGAGTAAAAAGTATTTATTGCTTAAACTAGTGCCCTTTTAGAAAGAGAATTCATCCCAAGAAAAATAAATAGGAAGAAAATAAAACTAGAAGAAGTTCAAGATCCATAAGAAAAGACTGCACTCAGATGGAACTTGAGCAGAGTTCACAAGTTATTGTAAAATAAAAGTCTGCTCCAGTAGTACAAGTTCTGCGAAGGTCTAATAGAACACATCATAAGTCAGAGAGATATAGATTTCTTATGACTCAGTATGGTGATGTGTTACTTATAGATTAAGATGAGTCTATAACCTATCGAAAAGTAATGATGGGCTCAAATTCTGAGAAATGGCTTGAGGCTATGAAATTTAAGATGGAATCCATATACACTAACCAGGTATGAACCTTGATGGATCCACCTGAAGGGATAAAACTTATTGGGTGTAAATAGGTCTTTAAAAAGAAGACTAACATAGATGGTAATGTACATACCTTTAAGGGGCGATTGGCTGCAAAAGATTTTAAACAAATTTATGGTATTGACTATGATAAAACCTTTTCTCTAATTATTATGCTTAAATCTATTAGAATTTTGCTTGCCATAACTGCATTTTATGATTATAAAATTTGGCAAATGGATGTCAAAATCGTATTTTTTAATAAAAATTTGTTAGAGGATGTGTATATGACACAACCTAAAGGTTTGTCACTCTAGAGAATGCTAAAAAAGTTTGCAAGTTATAAAAATCTATTTATAAATTAAAATAAGCTTCTCGAAGCTAGAATCTTCGTTTTGATAATACAATCAAAGAGTTTGATTTTATTAAAAATGAAAATGAGTTTTATATTTACAAAAGGGCTAGTAAAAGCACTATTATTTTTCTAATATTACATGTAAATGACTTACTACTTATTAAAAATGACATTTCTACTTTGTAATCTGTAAAAGTATGGCTTAAAAAATAATTTTCAATGAAAGATTTAGGTGAAGCTACCTATGTGCTAGGTATTAAGATCTATAGAGATAGATCAAGAAGATTGCTTAGTCTAAGTTAGAGTACATACATAGATAAAGTGCTACAGAGGTTTAGCATGCAAGAATCTAAAAAAAAATTCTTAGCTATATCACATGGTATAAATTACTCTAAGAATTAGTGTATTAAAATACTAGAAGAGAGACAACATATGAGTAAGATTCCTTATGCATCTACAATAGGGTCTATCATGTATGCTATGATATTTACTAGTCTCAATGTCTCATATGCCTTGAGTGCAATGAGTAGATATTAAGCTAATTTACGTGAGCGTAATTGGACAGTTGTTAAGAATATTCTTAAGCACTTAAGAAAAACAAAGGATATATTCTTGATTTATAGAGGTAAGGAAGAGCTTATTGTAAGAGGTTACACTTATGCCAGCTACCAAACTGATAAAGATAATTCACAATCACAATCAGATTATATGTTTTACCTTCATAATAGAGCTGTGAGCTAAAAAAGTTTGAAATAAGGAATAGTGGTCAATTTTACAACAGAGGCTAAATATATTACTTCCTCGATACAACAAAAGAAGTTGTTTGGATCAGAAAGTTCATTACTGAACTAGAGGTTGTTCCGAGCCATACAAACCTTATAAAGCTTTATTTTGATAATAATATGGCTATTACATAGGCAAAGGAACTAAGATCTCATCAACGATCTAAACATATACTTCAGTGCTTTCATCTTATTCGAGAGATCATCGAGAAAGGTGATATAAAGATATATAAAGTACCAATAGATGATAATATTACTGACTTATTGATGAAGCCTTTGACACAGTAAAGGCATGATCATCATACTAAATCTTTTGATATTGGATACATGAAGGATTGGATTTAGTACAAGTGGAAGATTGTTGTATATGCCTTAATCTCCAATCATGGTTTTGGATATTTAACATATTTATGTATATGACATTATTAGTTTAATATAATATTTTATTATTACATATCTGTGTGTTTTAATAAATGTAATGATATCCTTAGAATAGAAAGTTCAATTAGTTAAATACTATTCTTAAATATCTCTAGTCAAGTGTTATTATGTGTAAGGTAAGAATAATACGCTAAGATTAGTATGTATACTGATTGATGACAACATGAGATGTATCATGCTATGAGATATAAAATTAACACACAAGTACAAGTTAGAGAACTAATTTATTGGACTCACTCGTTATGAGAACACTACATGGATTGTTATATAAGTGTCATAAGCGATTCTCATAGTGATAATGGTGTATATGATCTTTTGACTTGAGATCATCATGATTTCCAATATTGTAAATGATATATTTTGATATTTTTAAATGTCATCCATAATAAGATAGACTATAAAGAAAATAATTAAATATATCATAAATTATGTAAAGGAATATGTTTAATCATGATAGGATTTGTCCCTCTTATATAATAAAAGTGATAATTTTGAGCCTTTTGATTAAGTATAATTATAAAAATGTATGGCCATACTCAAATGAATCAATATAAGAATATTGATCTTATTTGATTAAATAATTATACTCTAAATGTCAAAGAATAATAAAACATTAAACTTTACGGGAGTGACACATTTTATATCTCATGTTTAATTAGGTATCAAGGATAAAGAGATTAAATCATACGGTAACATTAGTCATAGATTAAGGTAATATTGAACCATTCACATTCTTGTTACTTAGATAGTTATGATATGTTACTAGATACCGCTCATTACTAGAGTACTATAATTAGATTATAATATTACTACCAATATTTTGAGAACATGTTGGGTCGCATATAAGATTAAAAATAATTAATGTATAAATTTATAAAATGAATTTATCAAGTTCGTGAACTCTTAACGTAAATTGGGTATTATATTTATGCTGAGTCTATTAATTAAAATTAACTAAATATATCAGTTAAACTTAACTAAATAGACTGAACTTTTAGTGTAAGAAAATGTTTAAATATGAGCAATGGACAGTATTTGCTCATTAATATGTTCATTGAATCCAAACCCATAGAAACTCTAATTTGTATTATAAAATGATACATTTTAATACTTTTTATAAGTGTGTGTCTAGGGTTAAGTTTTGTAAGAGCTTTTTTTTAAGAAAGAAATAAGAAAATGAATACAAAAGAGAGACAAAAAAGGGAGCTAGTACTCTGAAGTTTTATTGATACTCCATCGTATAAATACCATAAAGATGCGGGTTTAAGATCTGCATTTTTGTAATACATTAAGTTAATCATTTGAAAAGGTATGAATTTAAAACTCATAAAATATTATGTTATCACATGGATCCTTGGTTAGATTTGGGAAAAATTTTAAAATTATACTGTGCAGGTATACAATCTTGTTTTCTATCAAATAAATTTTGTTTATTTTAGGTTCAATAAAATTAAGTTTTCTTTCAAATAAATGTGCACACTTTATAATAAAATGTCAAATTAATAGAGTTTTATTAATAATATATACATGTACATAATATTTACATATTGAAACCAAGTCCATTTGAATTACATGATCCTGAAATTTTAATGGTGGCATGCCTTTTATTAAATAATCAACTATCATTAATTTAGTACTAATATGCTTGTTTTCCTTAATATTTTATTTAATGGCTAAGTACTTGATGTCAATGTGTTTATTTCGACTTTTACTTTTATTATTCTTAGTCATGAAAATAGCAAGTAATTTATCACAATATATCTTTAATGGCTTAGAAATAGAATTCACAATTCTAAGCATAGATATTTCTTTATTATGCCTAACAATTTAGAGATTTAATGCCCACTAACTTAAAAACTTAAGGATCACTTTCTTAATGGTTAGGCCATCAAGCTTAATAGTGACCTAATTTCTCCATTATGCTTAGTTTTTTACTAAGAACATTAATGTGAAAATAGTGACCTAATCTAGTAATTACCTAATTGATTAATATTCTCCCACTTAGTCTGTAAATTCTTAAGTTCAAGAAATGAAATACATGAATCATAGTTCTTCTATGTATTACTAATGTATTATATTTTTTATTGTTGCCTTATTGAAAAAATCCTATGTTCATTCTAAGTCCTACATAATAACCTTAATTTAATGAATAAATCCTATTTATTTTAGGTCCAACAAAATTAAGTTTTCTTTCAAATAAATATGCACATGTTATAAAAACATGTCAAATGAATAGAGTTTTATTAATAATATATGTATGTACACAATATTCACATATTGGAACCAAGTCCATTTGAACAACATGATCCTTAAACTTTAATAGTGTTATGCCTTTTGTTAAAGGATCAACTATTATTTATTCAGTACTAATATGCTCAATGACCACTTTATTTTCCTTAACACATTATCTGATAGCCAAGTACTTGATGTCAATGTGTTTACTTTGATTTTTACTTTTATTATTCTTAATTATAAAAATAGCAGTTAAATTATCATAATATATTTTTAGTGGCTTAAAAATAAAATTCATAATTCTAACCCCAGATATAAAACCCCTTGACCATTCTCTACGAGAGGTAGTTCAAAATATAAAGCAAACTTAGCCTTCATAGTTAAAGTAGCAATTAATGTTTTTTAACACTCTTCCAAAATATAGCTCCACTAGCTAGCATAAAGATATATTTAGAAGTGAATTTTTTTGAATTATCACGGCCAGCAAAGTCAAAATATGAGTATCCAACTACTTCTAAATTGTTAGTTTATCTGTACATAAGCATGTAATCTTTGACTCCTTGAAGATATTTTAAGACTTTCTTTATAGCTTTTCAATGGTCTATACTTAGATTACTCTAATATTGTCCCAACATTTCAACTGAAAAAGTAATATTAGGTTTGGTACGGGCTAAGTATACATAATACTTCTAACAGTTAAAGAATATGAAATTTTTTTTATTTGTTCTTTTTCTAGATTACTTTTAGAACATTATTTCAAATTGATCTTATCTCCCTTGATAATTGGTGCTACACATGAAAAATAATCTTTCATTTGAAATCATTTTAAAATTTTCTTGATATAAGTTTCCTAAGTTAAACCTAAAATTCTCCGATGTTTATCCCTATATATCTTTATGCCAATAATGTAACATGTTTCACCTATATATTTTATATCAAAACTTTTAAAAAAATTATTTTACTTCATTTAGTAACTTTTTATCATTAGTTACAAGTAGAATATCATCCATATATAGAAAAAAAACAAACAAACAAGTTTTACTCTCACTAATCTTATGGTATATACATTAATTTATGATATTTTCTTTAAAATTAAATAATAAGATAACTTCATAAAATTTTAAATATTATGACGGGAGGATTATTTTAATTCATATATAAACTTCTTAAGTTTACAAACCAAATGCTCACCATTACTAAAAGAGAATTCTTTAAGTTATTTCAAGTAAACCTCTTATTTCAAATCTCCATTGAAGAAAGCCATTTTTACATCCATTTAATGTAACTTTAAATCAAAATAAGCTACTAATACTATAATTATTCAGAGAGAATCCCTTTTAGATACAGGAGAAAAGATCTCTTTGTAATTAATTCCTTCTTTTTGAGTGAATCATTTGGCAACAAATTTATCCTTACGTTTCTCAATATTGCCTAATAAATCTTTCTTAATCTTAAAGATCTATTTATATCTTACGGATTTAAATCCTTTAGGCAACTCAACAAGATCCCATACTCTGTTTATTGACATAGAATTCATCTCATCTATCATAGCATTATACTATAAGTTAGATTTTTGATAACTCATAACTTGTAAAAATGTATCAAGATCTTTTTTGTCTTTAAAATTATAGTCAGACTCTTGTACATACGCAATATAATCACTAGGTATAGATGATCTTTTGATTCTAATAGATCTTTTTAATATTATATCAATATTTTCTTGAGGAGATTGTTGTACAACTGGTTGTTTAATATTTTCAAGTAATTCCTAAACAATTGAATCTACTGAAACATCATCTGCTTGTAAAATTTGATTGTCATTTGTTATTGATTGAATATCAATCATTGGATAAATAGTACTTGTTTTTATTGAAGGAGTGTTATTAATGACAATTAATTTATTACCTAAAATGGCAGGTTGAATTTTGAATTATCAATCTCAAAAATTATATTCTCAAATAGATCTCTCCCACTAATAAAGTCATTTTTAAGAAATTTTGTATTTCTTAATTTCAAAAATCTAGTGTGATAAGATAAACAGTAAAATCTATGTCTTTTAGATCTTTTTGAATATCTAATAAAATATCCACTTATGGTCCTCGGATTTAACTTTTTTTTGTGTGGATTGTAAACTCTTATTTCAGAAGGATAACTCCAAATGTATATATATTGCAAACTTAGTTTTTAACCTTTCTATAATTATAAATAATATTTTAATAAAAACTTTAGTTAGAACCTGATTTAATATATACATAGTTGTCTTAAGAGTTTTACTTCACAAGAATTTAAGAAGTTTTAAAGTTACTAAACATACTTCGTACCATGTCTAATAATATTTAATTTTTTTTCTACTACACTATTTTAGTCTAAAGAACCAGGCATGGTGTATTAGACAATAATTCTCTACTCTTAAAGAAACCTTACAAATAAATCACATGCTTGTCCATCTTTCATGTATCAATCGTAGCATTTACAGCCTCTATCAGATCTTATAATTTTTATTTGCTTATTACATTATTTTTTTTTACTTTAACTTTGAATATTTTAAAAGCATCTAGTGCTTCATCTTAATTGTTTAACAAGTAGAAATACATGTATCGTGAATAATCATCAATAAAAGTGATAAAATACTTATGACCATATAAATCTAAACTAGGGTTACACATGTCTGTATATATGATTTTTAATATATCTGAACTTCCATTAGCACCTTTTTTTGACTTATTGATCTATTTACCCTTTATACTATCTACACAAATTTCAAAGTTAGTAAAATTTAAAGTACTAAGTACTTTATTATTTATTAACCTTTTAATTCTATCTATAAAGAAATGTTACAATCTTCGATGCCACAACATAGAGGAATTTTCATTCATAACACATCTTTTAATACTAGTATAAGTATACATTATATTATAACAAGTATTATTTTGTAAATTAACACGATAAAAACCAAAGATAATGTACTATTTTCAACAAATTTAGAATTATAAAATATATTTATTAAATTATTCAAAAAGTTAAGAAAAAATTCAAATAGTACAAGTCTTGATATTGAAATCAAATTCCTAGTAAAACTAAGAATATAAAATATTTTATTTAATGTTATTACAAAACCATTATTAAAAACTAAACTGTATGGCCCAATAGCTTTAACTATTGAACCTATCTTATTTTCAAAAAAGTTGTAATGCCTAGCTCTTGTTGGCTTTCTAGATTTTGCAATCGCCATCATATATTCATAATGTGAATTATTAAATCAGAGATGATCCACCATGTGTTATGACAAACATTAGTCATATTAGATTCATAACTTATAAGAGAAATTAAAATACCTTTTTTAGATAATTATTG
>JAWDEX010210882.1:0-10683 GCA_035221805.1 Trichilia hirta
TATTTTCATAAATTCAACACAAATGAACAATTCTAACAAAAGATCTATAAGTTTATTCTCTAAAATCTGAGGTAAATAAATCCGTATATATTTGAAAGAAAAACTCATCGTTTTTTGATAATTTGGGGCTGTAAAATACAATCGAAAGTCTTTATAAATATGGCTTCTTACCAAATTTCATTTGTTTCGTGAGAGGATTTGAAATAAAATGCTCTTCAAGTTAAATGAGTTTGGTAAAAGAGAGGTGTGTTTTGTAATATGTGATGAAGACATTTTAGTCTAAATTTTTGATTTTTGAACAACTTTGTGAAAGTTTTTTTTCAGCTCTATATTTCTATAAAAATTTTGTTAATAGTAGTGATTTATGCCAATTTCCCTATTTTCATACCTTTTTTGTTATAGTTTTCAATTATTTTATGATAATTTTTAGTATATTTTAATTTATAAAAATGAACGAAGTATAATACTAAATTAAAAATTATAAAAATTAATTTATAATAAAAATTTAAAATATAAAAATCATAATTTACTAGATTTTAATTTATAAAAAGTTAATAAAGTATGATACAAAATTAAAAAAATTTAATACAATAAACTGAAAGTAGTAAACCTAATTAACTTACATTGTATGTTGATTAAAGAATATTAAATAACCTAATTAACCTCTCTTGTGGTACAATTAATAAATATTGTCTAGTTTTATAGGAGCTAATAATTATATAGATCTTGTTTGGTTAGTGAAAAAAAAGTACAATATAACCTCTATAGGCTAATACTTGATAAATTAGTAACCTCTACTATATCGTAAATTTTTATAGTTTTGGCTTGGACTAATATACTAAATTAATAATTCTAATATTTTTGTCGGATAATACATTTTTTTTAAAAACTCTTCTATAACTCCATGGTCCTATTCATTTTATAAATTAATAATTTGCTAAAATTATAAATATAATTATGTCACGCCTTGTTTTGTGGGGTTCATGCATAACAACCACTGCAAGCCTTTAAGATACATACTAATATGTTACAATGCATCACAAGGACATGTAAGGTTTTTTAGTATCTATACCATATTCAAAACTCATTTATTCTAATAGCTTGTTTTATATATTTTTCTATCTCAAGACATTATTGGCTTAAAGAATGTCATTCAAGAGGGGGGTTAATTAAATGAAATGGAAGTTTAAGAATTTTAAATAATTTAGTTAAAAGAATAATGTAATGATTAGAAAATTTTAATAATTAATGGCTAAGGCAAATGATCAAGCAATTTGAATTAATGAAATAGAGAGAGAGAGAGTGCAAATAGAAACTTTTATAGTGGTTCGACGATATACCTACGTCTGCTCTTCTCTACTTCAATATCTATACTAAAAATTCACTATACTTCTTATTTTTCTCAGGTTAGGGGTAACCCACGCACAAATCTTCCTTTACAATTAGGTAAAGAGAAACCCATTACAATCTTACTTTGTTTCCAGTGAAGAGGAACTCAATTGTACGGTGATAAATAAATTAGATGTTTAGAGTGGATGATCAATAAATTCAACAAATTAAGCTTTCTCTCTCTAGAATAAATAACTAAATTATAGAGAATGTTTTTTTTTCTTAATATTCCATAAATTGTTCTTTATTCCATTTTGAAAGATGGAGGTATTTATATAATGATTCCAACTACTTTCTAAATCTTCATTAAATTCGTATAATAAATGTGCCAAACTGGCCGTTATATTTTAAAATCTACAGAAGGTATCAATAAATTGATAAATTGAATCTACATATCAATGTATCAATACATTATTGGAGGGTATTGATACTTTCATACATTTTGTCCTCAAGGTCTTCGTCATTACCATATGTATCAATATGTTTAGGGAATGTATTGATACTTCAATGCATTCTTTTCGTGAATCCTCATCTTTGCTTTATATATCAGTATGTTTGCTTAGCTATATTGATATTTGTCCTTTTGAAGATCATATCGTTGCTTCTTAAAAGATGTATCAATACTTTTACTTTTTTGATATTTTTTCTTTCACTAATCAGCAAGTATCGGTACCTATGGACTTATTATCAATACTTAGTTCCTGCACTTAAATATTTCTAAATCTTTTTGTACATTATTGCAATATTGTTTAATAAAACTCAACTTATACACTTATAAAGACTTAAATTTAATCTCAAATGATCGTATAATTTATCAATCTTCCATATAATAGAATCATAACAAATTTGTTAGCTAATTCAATAAAAATTTATATCTAAGCATTTTTGATTCAATTTGTTTAATGAGAATTACTTGAATTATTTAAATCACACACTTAATCATTTTGTTCATCATCAAAAACATATTAAGATATCAATGTCCCCCTTTTCTAATAATGATGAAACAATATAGGTACATAAGGTTTTCTCTTCCTTATTCTATGAATCATAGGCACATAATACATATAATTATAAGCAAGGTTTTCTCCTTTTCTTTTTTCATTAAGCAAAGAAGTGTAATAAGAGAAATAAGTGAAACCAGATTTGATAAACAAGAAACAAATAATTTGTTATTAATAATTCATTTAACAAATATCCAATAGAAATAAAATCATCCCTATCCAGTATAGAAAAAGAAGTGAATTATCAAAACAAGAATAAAAAAAACTATTAACATCTAGTATTTATCCATTCTTCTTTGCCTTCTTCATATATCTAACTTAATCTCCTCATAATTGGTGGAGGAGCTACTATTGTAAAAAATGTTGAAAGGTTGCTGGGAACTAGAGGCCCGATTCCAAGAGTGATAGTAAGGTAGTAATGTGCATTGGTGATCACAAAGAGGACCTGTAGTTGGTGCTAGTGTGGAATAAAAGGTGTGTCGAATTTATCATAATAACTCTTGGGTCTTAATCCAATGAATATCTAATAATAGCCTAGGGTTAATAATCTTCTAATGTAATAGAGCAACGAGTTGCTTTGTTAAGTCCATCAGCTAGCTAAATCAATGCATGGCTATATGAATTGTAGACTTGAGGCTATTCATCCAATCTAGAAGCTCTATTGACATAGATGCGAGAGTTAGAGACGGTGGTAATTCAGGTAAAGGAGCTGAGGTAGAAAGTGGCGCTTATAATGTCAAAGGCCTTATATCTTGTGGCGGTGACTCAAAATATAACACATCCAAAGGAGGCTTATCATGTACTATCTAAGGTTTTTTATACTACTTAAGTTGCTCTTGAGGCCCTTACCTCTTAAGATGTCTATACTGTGCCTGTGGCACCTAAGAGCCATCTTGTAGCCTTTTATAATTTATCTTTTAAAGGATAGTCTTGCCTAAGATGGCGACATTGTCTACCCCTTTAATGGATCATTGGATACCCATATGATAATTTAGATAATGGCATATTTGTAATGTAGTATATGAGAACGAATGATAATGGTTTAGACCATCTTATGTAATATCTAATTAGCTAAGTTCGGCCAACATCTCTTTATGATACATTGTATCCACTAAAGATCCTCATGTGTCATCTTAGCAAAACATGAGGATCTTGAATTTAATTTATATGCAATGATGAGATGCAAAATTCTTTCATGTAATCAAAGTCCAACTAGTTTTAAAATAATTTTTTATAGCTTTGGATTTGTAAAAACTACTCTATATGCTTCTAAGGTTCAAAAATATTGACCTAGGTATTGTTCTCTATAAGGGGTCAATTTTAAATAACTACAAAGTTTTAGGTCATCAAGTGTGAAGTTAAGTCCTTTTAATAAAGTGTTGAACTTTGTAAACTAGTTTCTTTTATATATAGGATACTTATTATCTAAGTTCGAATAGAATAGTCAAACGAGTTCTTCATGATATAAAACCTGACTTAAGAAAGGCATCCATCTAAATTTTAGGAATATGTCAAAGTAAGAAAAATTTATAGAACAAAAAAATTCAAAATTGATTACCTAGCCAGTAGACACTTTTCAGTGAGCAAAAATTTAAAAGAATCAGTCTTGTTATAGTTGAGAAGTAAGTCCCCACACCCTTGGTTTGTTTGGTATCTTTGGAGAAGGAGGTTAATTCAAAGATCCTTTATTGTGTTTACATTTTTGATGTTGATAATTTAATGGAATCTTTGTTCTAGGCATTTTGACAATGATTAAAGTAAGATTTGGTGGGTTTCTTGAGAGAATTTTAAAGAATCAGAGAGTTTTGAGAGAAAGAAAAGAGTTTTTAGGTGGAGAAAGAGTGTAGCAAAGAGAAAAAGATACCCTTTTTTAATGCGATACATCTTTAAGTATTGATATGTTTGCTTAAAGTATCAATACTAGTCTTATGAGTATCGATATGTTTATATTTCGTGTAAGGGTATCAATACATTTGATAAATGTGTCAATATATAAAGGATGGTGTCAGAAAAAGGGAAAGGTAAATTTTGAAAGCAGTGACACGTGTTGAAAAATCATTTATTGCAATGAATGAAAGAATTAAAAACTCAAATGACAGGAATAGTTAGGAAATACAAAGAGACTTAAGCTACCGTTGAAGGACACATGTACAGTACAGCACCTCCTGACTACATATTAAATGTTCATTAAATGACCTCATATCCTAAATGTATCAATACTTATTGCCAAATATATCAATGCTTTAATACGAAGGTAACGAATTGTGCACAATAGATTAGAGAGTTTTAGAAGGTCAATAAGATAATATATTGATATATTTACTTAATGTATCGAATATGTTAACCCAGTTTTGTATATTTACGCAGAAAGTATCAATGTTTATTTATAATATATAGATATTTATAAGCAGAGTATTAATACAAAGCATGCATACTTTAATACTTCAATGTAATCAATGAATTTAAGTTCACAAACTTATTTTCAATACATTATACAACATTCCTCATGCCTGATTTACTTTTAATGCAACAAAAACATTCTTTGTCAAGTGATTTAGTGAAGATATTAGCCACTTGATCATTTATGTTCACATACTTAATGCGCACATCCCTTTTACTCGTAAAGAAAATGTTGTGTAATTTTTATATACTTTGCTCATGAATAATGGATCGAGTACTTTGTAAAATTGAAGGCAATTATGTTATTACATATGATTGAAATCTTTTTAAGTCCTATGTCATAATTTAATAATTGAAGTTTAATCTGTAAAAGTTATGTATAATAGCTAGCCACAAAAATATATTTGGCCTTAGTAGTAGACAAAGCAACTGTGCTTTACTTCTTATTAAACCAAGAAATTAATGTATTTTTTAAGAAATAATATGTACCACTAGTACCTTTTCTATCTACCTTACATCCCCTATAGTCCGTGTTGGAGTATCCTTTATGGTCAATTAAACTATTTTTAGGATAAAACAAGCCCAAATTGGGCATCCCTTTTAGATACTAAAATTTTCCTTTTATGACTACTAATTGCGATTCTTTAGTATTGGATTGAAATCTTATATATACACAGGCACTATAAAGAATGTCAGGCCTAAACATAGTTAAGTATAACAATAATCTTATCATGCTTCTATACAACCTATGGTCAACATTTTTGCCAAGTTCATTCTTATTCAAAGAGATTAAAGTGCTGATAAGTGTATCCATATGCGTTTCTCTGAAAAGCTTAATTCTTTTTAAAAGATCTTTTACATATTTTGATTGGAAGACATAAATTCGATCATTTGTTTGTTTTATTTGTAAAGCTAAAAAGAAATTTAATTCTCCCATCATGCTTAATTTAAATTCACTTCTCATTAAGTTTGAAAATTCATTTACACAAGGATTCATTAGTACTTCTTAAAATGATATCATCTATATAGATTTGTATAATCAAAATGTCTTCATCCTTAATTTTGATAAAAAATAGTTGTATCAATACTCCCCCTTTCAAAATCAATCTTTAATAAAAATTCGTTAAACCTCTTATATCAAGTTCTAGGAGCGTGTTTCAATCCATGAAAGGCTTTAGTTAGTTTATAAATTTAATTTAAAAATTTTTGATTTTTAAACTTAAGAAGTTGCTCTGCATATACTTTCCCATTTAAAAATCTATTTAACAAAGCACTTTTGACATCCATTTTGTAAAGTTTAATGTTTTTGAAACAAGCAAAAGCTAAAAGAATTTAGATTGCTTCTTGTCTAGCCATAAGTGTATACATCTCATCATAGTCTATTTCTTCTTTTTGGCTATAACTTTGAACAACAAATCTTGTCTTATTTCTAATGATATGCCCATACTCATTTAGTTTACTCCTAAAATTCTAGTTAGATGGTTATTTGGTCTTAGAACTAAGGTTCATACCTTATTTTTTTAGAATTAATTTAATTCCTCTTGTATTACTAGGACCTAATCCTCACCATCTAATGCATCCTCAGTTTTACTTGACCCTATTTGTGACACAAATGTAAGGTTTTGAATTTTGTCAAAGTTTTAGAGTATCTCTCTATTAGTTCTCTTAGTTCTAACTCCTTGAGATAGATCTCTAATAATCAACACTCTAGGATGATTTAATGTATACTTTTAAGCCTTTAAAAGTTTCCTAGAAGGCTTTTCTATATGCTTTCCTACTATCCCTTTTCCTTTTTCTTTGAAAACATCCTCTAGCTTCAAATCATTTAGCTCTTTAAGAAATTTAACTTCTCTTACTTTCTCTTTAGCAAGTATCTTAGCTAACTCTAGATTAAACTCATCAAAGGTTACATGCACGGTCTCCTTAACACTTTAGTTCTCCTATTGTATACTTTATATGCTTTGCTTTTAAAGGAATAGCCTAGAAATATACCCACATTGGACCTAGGCTCAAACCTTTTAAGGTTATCTTTGGTGTTTAGAATATTACACATACACCCAAAGTCTTTACAATATTTAATCTTTAGTTTACTTTGATATATACAATAACCTAACCTTTTATGCCACAACTATGAATCATCACATGACACTTGCAAATATATGGCATTCACAACATCAATTTTACCAAATTTAATCACATAAATATCATCAATTATAGTAGTATGCAAAACTTTCTTATCATTTATGTCAATCACATTATATGCATTCTTAAGAAATATAACCTTGAAACCATTATCACAAAATTGAGATATACAAAGCAAATTGTATTTCAATCTATCAATATAAAGAAGATCATTAATTTTAATATTATTTACCTTAATTTCACCAATTTCAAGTACCTTTTCATAGTTATTATCACCAAAAATCATATCTCTTCTTTTCTTTGTTGTTAGGTGCAAAAACAACCTTTTATCTCCTATCATATATCTTGAGTATCCATTATATATTATTGTGTTTGATGCTCTTCATAAGAATTCCTACGAAACATAAAAGATTCATTTTGGTATCCATTTAAGTTTAAATCTACAAATGTTAGCCTTAGCCCTTAAAACCCATGCCTTTTTAGCAACTACATTGGATTTTGCAAATGTGAGAATTCAAATTAACTTAAGTCCTTTATAGGTATTTTTCTTGATAGTACAAGTGTTGCTATAATGTCCTTTCCTTGAACAATAATAGCATACAAAAAAAAAAAAATCACTTTTTAAGAAGATTTAACAAAATATTTTGAGTAAGTCTTGTCTAGTTCTAGGCCTATAACCTATTTTAGCCTTGTCAAATACAAATCTTTAGCTACGAAGCAATTTATCTAATGCATCTTTTCCTGAAGTGAATTTAGCTAGTATTCTTTTCATGTCTTTTGTCCTATTATTCAGCTCTTCATTCTCAATTTTTAATGCATTCAACTTATTTTTATACTTACATGTATTTTTCTTTTCTAATTCATCAGTTTTCAATTTTAATGATTCATTTTGTTTTTCTAGTAAAGAGGTTTTCTTTTTAACCTATTTGCATTTCATAAGGTTTTCAATGTCAAATTACAATTCTTTATATAAATCACTTAATTTGTTATGTACAAGGTCATCTTCACTACTTAAGCATGTATCATAATATGATAAAGAATATTTTGAAGAGTTTACCTTACTATCAAGATTTTTTATCAAACAAAAATTTACCTGTTCATTTTTTGAGGATGAGAATAAGCTTTCCTTAATCGAAGATTCATCCCGTATCACTTTCATTGCTCTCTTCTTTTTATTGTCCCCTTTTGGCTTTTTCAGTAGGCATTTAAGTCATACCTTGGTCACTTGTAATTACAGTAGATAATATCTTTGTCCTTCTCACACTTTCTCTCTTTCTCCTTTTTATATCAATCTAATTTATCATTTTTTCAAATTTCTTTTCTTTTTTAATTTCTTTCTTTTAGTCTATCTTTATTAAGGAATTTCTTAAATTTTTTGGCCATCATTATAAACTCTTCATTTCCTAACTCCTCATCATTTTCATCATCTCCATCATTGGTTGTTCTTTTAAATGCTATATACTTTTTGCCTTTTTCCATATTAACATCTTTATTTTTTCTTGTTTCTAATTTGTACATCATCAGTAAGTCAAGCAACTCTTTTAGTGGCAGCTTACTGAGATTGTTGACTTCTAAAATAGTAGTCACTTTAGCTTTCCATGATCTTGGAAAACTTCTGAATATTTTATTATAATATCTATGTTTGAATATGTTCTTCTAAGAGCTTTCAAGCCATTTATATACTAGTAAATCAAGCGTACATGTCCTTTTTAGTTTCATGAGGTTTTATTTTGAATAACTCATAATCATGTAAAAGCATGTTGATCTTAGAATCTTTGACTATACTAGTGATGGATAACTTCTAACATATCCCAAATTGCTTTAACTGTGTTATATCTAGAGGTCTTATTGTATTCACTTCTATCTAATGCACAATATAGGACATTCATTATTTTTTTGTTTATTTGAAACAAAGTTTTTTCTCAATAGTCCACTCACACTTGGATTTTCATAGGTGGATTGTACCCATATTTTATAATAGTCACCATTTTAAAAAGTAAGGTACTTAGGTAAATTTGCATACATTTTTTCTAGTAAGCGTAATTAAAACCATCAAAAAATAGTAGGCTATGTGTAGATTAGCCTTCAACAATTTGTGATAGAATATTGCTAGATGGTAGTTATAATTTATTGCTCTAAGATGTTTAATCTTAAAATAAAATTATGAGATAGGCTCTGATATCACTTGTTAACCTAAAGAATGTTATCCCAAAAGGGGTGAATTAGGTAAAATGGCAGTTTAAAGATTTTCAATTATTTTGTTAAGAGATTAATACAATGATTAGAAAAATTTAGCAATTAATGACTAATAAAAATGATCAAGCAGTTGAATAAATAAAGTAGAGAGAGAGAGGGAGAGAGTGCAAACAAAAATTTTTATAGTGGTTTGGCGATATGCCTACATCCACTCTTCTTAACCTTAATATTCACATTGAGGATTCATTATACTTATTTTTCTAGGTCAAGAGTAACCCACTTATCAAATTTTCTTTACAACTAGGTAAATAGAAACTCACCATAAACTTACTTTGTTTTAGGTGAAAAGCATCCTAATAGTACAGAGAAAAATAAATTTAGAACTTTCATTTATAGTGGATGAACAATAAATACAATAAATTAAGCTTTCTCTCTCTAGAATATATAAATGAATTATAGAGAATGTTTTTTCTTTTAATATGCACCAAATTGTTCTCTATTTCATTTGGAAAGATAAAGGTATTTATGTCATTAAGTAATGGTTCCAATTACTTTCTGAATCTTCATTAAATTTGTGTAATAAATGTGCCAAACTAGCCGTTATATTTTAAAGTCTACAAAAAATATCGATACATTGCTAAATTGTATCAATACTTGGCTTTTTTTTTTCTTTTCCCTTTTTAGGATCTTTGCTATGTATTAATGTATCGGTGCATTATTAGAGGGTATTGGTACTTTCATATGTTTTATCCTCAAGGTCTTTGTCATTACCATAAGTATCAATATGTTTGGGGAATATATCGATACTTCCATATGTTCATTTTTTAAATCCTTGTCTTTGCTTTATATATCGATATGTTTGCTTAACCATATCAGTATTCATCCTTTCAAAGATCATGTATGGATACTTTTTAAAGGATATATTGATAATCTTACTTTTTTTGACACTTTTTCCTTCACTAATTAGCAAGTATCAGTACCTATGGACATGGTATCGATACTTAGTTCTTGCACTTAAACTTTTCTCCACCTTTTTGAATATTAGTGCAAAATTATTCACTAAAACTCAACTTATACACTTATAAAAACATAAATCATCATATAACTTATCAATCTTCTATATAACACATTTTTCTACAAAATTATAACAAATTACTTAGCCAATTCTTTAAACATTTGTATCTAAGCAATTTTGATTCAATTTGTCTAATGAGAATTACCTAAATTATTTTAGTCACATATAATTAATTATTTTGTTCATCATCAAAAACATATTAAGATATCAGACATATCATAATCATTATAAAATAAATTATCATTACTTATTAAAAAATTCAAATCGAATCCAATCTACAATATATTTCTAAATTTATGCAAAATATATAAACGCAATAAAATCCTTGGTGGACTTGAAAAATCTATTGTTTGAGTCAAGTAAAGAGATTTTACTAGAATAATGCGAGGTCTTTGCAATGCCACTTGTTGACGTCGTCCAAAATTTGACGTAAAGAAAAATTTAAAAATGGAGTCGCTATCTATCCAAATAATGGTGGGA
>JAWDEX010210901.1:0-10681 GCA_035221805.1 Trichilia hirta
CTTGGTTCATGGCTACTGTACGTCACCAAATATTTGTCACCAGGGGAGAAATCAATGAGTTTAACCTGTAGTTAATCCCATGAGGCTCAAAAGATCAAGATGAGGAGGTACAAGCTACATAATATATCCAAAAACCAAAAAACCAAAGACTAAACTCAGGATGAGCATAACGCATTAGGCGATTGAGAGTACTAGCACCTTCCCCAACGGCAGCACCCTGCCTGTGAACTGTTGCAAGGTATGTTCCAAGTGGGGGCCACTGAACAAAACTTTCAGTACAGGACTGTAAAAACAAAAAAGAAACAATCACTCATCTTTGGACTGTTAATAATTCTTTTTTTGTTTTCAGAGAAAAAAGGGTGACTGACTAATCTGGTTTTGAAAACATAACTGTAACAAGTAGAAATCTTATGCTTCACTTGCAATGCTCGCACACAGATATCCCCAAAATATGGAGAAGTAGTAAAATCCTTTGTGATAATGACAGCAAATTAAGATTTTCTCTACACTCACACTGCGCTTGTAAACAGGCTCTGGTTTCAATTGCCTCGCATCGTTCCATAAAACCTCAGTATCTGAGCCAGCACGAATCACAAACTGATCTCGGGCCTTTTCATCGGTAAGCCACTTTTGGAGATTTTCCTGAAATTGCATCAACAGATAAATCAGTTAACACAAATACGCAGATGCAGGAAAGGTTTTTACATGGTATGTAACAAGTATTACAAATGTGCAAAGTAAGTATATAAAAATATTTGGAGCCAAAATATTAATGCTCACAAATCCCATTAACAATGCAACATATAATAGGTAAAGGAACTCATAAACCACATGAAAAGCTAAATTGCAAATAGCAAACAGCAAGATGCATTCCTCAAACAAATGTAAATAAGCCCAGGCCATAATATGGTGTAACAGAGCGATAATAATGAAAGACAAAATTGTAAAACAGTCACGTCCTACTACAAAGTTCAGAATGTGTAAAAGAGAATGAAAGAGAAAAACGTAATATAAACATAACAAAGAAATAAACATGCTCAAGTAGTTACCCCTGCTGTATATGGCTTACTTACAGGAGGGGTCCATTCATCTGGAACTTTCTCAAACTTATCAAAGTCATCAAACATGTTTACAACAAAAATATGCGCTTTGTAGCCATTTGTTTTCTCCTTAGCAAGCTCAGCTTCCTAGAGAAATAAAAAAGGATTAGATTATCATGCACCAAGATCCACAAGTTATGTTTAAATTCTGAGACTGAACTGAAAGGAGAAACAAGGTTACAGATCAAAGTAAAGTACAATTCAATTGCCGGGACAATAATATCAATTCAAAAAATAGCAACATACAGGATGTTGGGCTTTCAAAGATGACTCAAAGAAAATTTCAATTCTTAATAATTTTTTCCCAAACAATAAAGCATGACATCCAAAATAATTTTTCTAATTTATACCAGCATGCATATCAAAACCTAAAATTTCCACCTCATACACTCATAATTTCTTATCTACACAAATATTTTAATCCTGTGAGTACGACGGCATACTCCTAAACAAGATAAATAGGTTTACCAATAGATAACATCAATGCAAGTTAAATAGCGCAAAATCAGTGCTCTATGACAATGCTAAACCAGCTCCAGCCATAAAAATATTTATTCGCAGGATAAATGTTAAAAACTCGACTTAGGAGAACTGCAGACATATTCAAACTGTACTACACCACACCCTAACTCAACTAAACCCCTTCAACAACACCAATTAAAGAAATTCCCTCTAATGTCTGTGTAAGAGGGCATGCACAAATTGTACTTGTCCGTAAACAAGTCTAGGAGAAAAGTACATGCGACAAAAACTAAATACACGTAGAAGGGGGAAAGATGAGGGAAGAAATATAAGCACCTGAGGAGTATTATACCCAATGAAGCAGTAACCTAAAGTCTTCTCGGTCTCAGGATCCACCGGCATCCAGAGGCCATCCTCTTTAATAGCACCAATCTGACTACAGATTTTTCGAATAACACCCTCAAGCTTCTCGAACTTTTCTCGAGGAACAATAGGTAGATTATCAACTACAATTTGTTGCTCTTAGTTGCTGAAATGTTCTTGTCAACAGGGAAACCTGGTTATGGAAATGCAGAGCTTGGTAACTTGTTCTGAGGTTGAGTTGGAGTCTGAGTTTAACAGGTGGTATCAAAGCTTTTGAAGAACAAGAAGAAATCTGCTGAAACCAGGAATCTTATTCAAGAAACTTCTGCTCCTGCAGAAGAGAGATGGTGACTTCTAAGTTCAGCATAGAGAAGTTTACTGGTGACAATGACTTCTTTGTCTGAAAGTTAAAGATGATAGCTTTTCTTGAACATAAAGGACTTGATTATACCTTGGAAGATGAAGATGTAAAGATTGAGAGGAAGGATTTTTCTAAATTTGAATAGAAAGAAATCCAAAGAAAGGCAAGAAGTGCCTTAATCCTCTCCTTCTCCAATAAGGTGCTTAGAAAAGTGACTAAAAAGACCATAGCAAGAGGGCTATGGCTGAGATTGGAAGAAAGATATCAACAGAAATCAACAGCTGTACTTGAGGAAGTAAATTTATGCCTTTTATCTTGAAGAAGGAGGCTCGGTAGAGGAACACTTAGACATATTCAACAAGTTGATGCTGGATCTTAAAACTATTGATGTCAAAGTGGAAGATGAAAGCCAAGCACTGATTGTGTTGACCTCGTTTCCAACATCCTATGAACACTTTACTTTGCTGTATGTGGGGACTTCTGTCTTAATGAGTGACATGAAAAGTGTACTCAATTGAAAGAATTAAATAGAAGGAATCAACACAAAGAAGGAAACTCAGGTGAAAGGTTGAATGTTAGAGATAGATCTAACAGAAGAGACGAAAAGGGAAAGGGAGAGTTCAGATCAAGATCTAGAGGCAAGGTGTTTAAATGTTTCCAATGTTTTCAAAAAAGATTGCTAGGAAAGAAAGCTAAAAAAAAGGATCAAAACCTGCAGGGAAGAAACTAGAATCGGCAATGGTGATAAAGGCAAACTTTCTGGAAGCTTTCTGCTAATGGCTACACAAGAAAGATACTCAGATACAAATGAGTGGATCTTAGATTCGGGATGCACATTTCACATGTGTCCAAGTAAGTCTTTATTCTCAAATCTCATTCTTAATGATTTGGGGAAAGCAATACTTGGTAATAACATAACTTGTGAAGCTAAAGGGAAAAAGGACAGTAAAATTGAAAATGGATAGAGGTGCTTTGCTAGAACTACAAGAAGTCAGGTTTGTACTAAGTCTAAAGAGAAATCTAGTGTCCTTAGGAATGCTTGAAGATGTAGGTTACATCTTAAAAGCTAAAAATGGAGTTCTAAAGATGTGCAAAGGAGTGTTGGTTGTGATGAAAGCAGGGAGGAAAGATAGATTGTATATATTGTAGGGTGAAATAATTATAGGAGATGTAAGCATTGCTTTTGCAAGGAAAGATGATAAGTTGATGCTTTGCCATCAAAGAATGGGTTATCTTGGTGAGAAAAAGTTTCTGGAATTAATAAAACAATGGATGGTGAATGATGTAACAGGTAGAGAATTGAAGTTCTATGAATGTTGTGTTTGGGAAACATCATAAAACAAAATTCGACAAAGAAAAGCATGTATCAAACTCTGTATTAGACTATATATATGCTGATCTTTAAGGGCTTGTACAGACTTCATCTCTAGGTGGAACAAAGTTCTTCCTTTCCATAATAAATTACTACTTTAGAAAGGTGGGGGTTCACACCTTAAATAGCAAAGATCAAGTGCTAGCAAGGTTTGAAGAGTGGAAAGCATTGGTAGAAAATCAAAAGAATAAGAAGGCTAAGGTGTTAAGAACTGACAATGGCCTTCAGTTTTATAATAAAGCTTTTGATAAATTCTACAGTGATAATGAAATTTTTAGGCATAGAACAATAAGTTATACGCCTCAGTAAAATAGTGTGGCTGAAAGAATGAATAGAAATTTGCTAAAAAAGGTTAAGAGCATGCTGTTAAGTACAGAATTATCTAAGTCTTTATGGGCAAAAGTAGCCTATTTGAAAAACGGAAGCTCATCTTCTATTTTGAAGTTTAAAACACCAGAAAAAATATGGACAGGCATTGTTCCTTCTCTGGAGAATCTAAGAGTCTTTGGATGTACCTCATATGCTTATATAAAGTAAGGAAAATTAGATATAAGGGCAGTGAAGAAAGTATTTGTAGGATACTTTGAAAGAACTAAATGGTGAAAGATTTAGTGCCATAATGAAAGAGAAGGGAAATGCATCATTAGTAAGGATGTAAGATTCATTAAAGAAGATTTAATAGATGGCAGCTTCAATGCAAATGACTCAAAAGAAACAAAAGAAGCTCACAAAAGAGAATCTCAGTCTAAGGTGGAGTTTAAACTAGTAATTGAGGAAGAAAGGAAACTTAGAGTGCAAGCTAAAGAATCTAAGTTAAAAGATTAAGCATATGATTGTAAAAATATTAATGAGCAAGTCTCATAACTTGAAAGCTGTTCAGATTACAGGTTAGCAAGAGATAGAGCTAGAAGACTAGTTAAACCTCTTAGTAGGTATGGATATGTTGATTTAATTACAAATGCACTCTTGGCTGCCGAAGAGGTTAATGATGCTGAACCAATAACACTAAGAAAAGCTCTGAAAGGTTCGGATACTGAGAAATGGTATCAGGCTATAGTAAAGAAAATGGAATCCCTGGGCAGAAATGAAGCTTGGTTTTTGGTGGAAAATCCTACTAACAGGAAGATTGTACAGTGTAAATAGATTTTTAAAAGGAAATAAGAAACGTGAGGGAATCTGAGATACAAGCCAAGATTGGTTACCAAGGAATTTACCTAAAAGGTGGGTATTAGTTACTCTGAAGTTCTTTCACCTGTTTTTAGTCATGTCTCTGTAAGGTTATTGTTATCTTTAATGGCAGTGTTTGATCTCAAGCTTAAACAATTAGATGTTAAGACAGAATTTCTATATGACAATGTGGAGAAGGAAATTCTTACGAAGCAGCCTGAATGTTTTGTAAAGAAAGATGCTAAATACTTAGTGTGCTTATTGAAAACATCCTTTTATCGGTTGAAATAATCACCAAGGCAGTGGAACCTAAGTTTGATGATTTTATGGTCAGGTTACTTGAGAAGTGGTATGATCACTGTGTTTATTTTCAAGTTAGCAGTATAAAAGAACTGGTGTTCTTCTTGATTTATATAGATGACATGCTATTAGCATGTAAGAATAAGAACAGGCTACTGGAATTAAAGAAGATGTTGAGTGCAGAATTTAACATGAAAAATTTAGGTTTAGCCATAAGGATTCTTGGAATGGATATACTCAAAAATAGAGCTGAAGGTTTTTTGAAGCTTTCTCAGAAGGATTATTTAAGAAAGGTGTTGTCTAAATTTACTGTGTCAGATCCAAATCAATTTCAATTCCTTTAGATGCTCATTTCAAGCTTTCAAAGGACCAATGCCCGAGAATAGATGAGGAGAAATCAGAGATGAAAAAGGTTCCTTACTCTAGTACAATTGGCAGTCTCACGTATGGGATGGTGTGTTCCAGGCCAAATTTAACCTACAGAATGAGTATAGTGAGCAGGTTTATGGGCAATCCAAGATTTTAACACTAAAAGCCAGTCAAGTGGTTGTTAAGGTACATTAAAGAGAGTTTAGATTACTATTTGGTGTTTAGAAAGAGGAAGTCAAGTCTACTTGAGTGTTTTATTGATGCAGACTCTGCTATTGACATAGATAAAAGAAGGTTCTTAACTCGTTTTGTAAACCCTTCTTTTCTATTTCTTCTTTTTCTTTCAAAAATTTTAAGTAATCCAAGGATCTCCATGAAATTTACCAATCTACTTTTTTTTTTTAAAAGTATCACTAAGGCCCTATTCATCAATTTTAATCTCTTTTCTCCTCCCCTTGATTTCTCGAGAGCTAAAAGGCTCCCCCTTTAATCATTGTTCTTCTTTAATTCTTCCTCATTCTTCTGACTTTTCTTCAAATTTTTACCGTATTCTTGCTAGATGCAACCTTCTCTACAATATATGACGATTACTTTCATGATTTGAGCATTGAATTTAATGGGTTAAACAGTAACCTCAAACCCAAACTTGAGGATTTTTCATATTTAAATCAAATTAAAACCTCTTGAAGTCATTAATCAATAATTGGTAAGCTATTCTGCCCTTGTAATTCATTAATTTCATGAAATTGAGAATTTAAAATTTAGGACTATTGTCCATTCAAATTTAATTATACTCTAAGTGATAAAATTGAACTTACATTTATATTAATTAGGACATATAAAAGCAACATATACAGTCAATTTAATGAAATTGTAGAATTTAGAAAACTTAGGATAAGATGAATAGTAAGTAAATTATGCAATTAGGAATTTTATACAATCCGGGCCTGATTTATAAAATTGAGTTAAAATTATTGAAATTAGCGACAAAATAATACTATAAGAAGGTACACATTCGAAAATTTCGAAAATAAGGAGAAATGGCGAAATTAAAATTTATGGCAAAACTTTTGAAACAAGTTAGAATATATTGAATAGTGTCATAAATTATATTTTGTAAGTATCCACTAGCGAAAAACAATTAGGTAGCTAAGATTTAATACTCTAGCAAAAAATTCAAAAATCTTATAAAAAAGTCGAATTAGAATTCAAGTACATTCATACATACGTAGTCAATTATTTAGAATAATTATATTAATATAATTGTAAAATTTTGTATGGTTTAAACTTAAAAAACACTAGAGAGGGGCCTTCATCGCAAGAAGAAGAGCACTATGTAGTGTATTCTTTCCTTATATAGTGTATATAGTGAGTAACTTATTTTTATTTGTTTATTTATTTTAATCTTTTTAAGTGAAATTTTTGAAATTTAATATTTTAAAAGTGATTTAGAAAATTAGAATTATAAAATTTATTTATCCATGTTTTATATGTATCTAATATTATGGTTATTTAAAAAATTATATGATGATTGTTTTGTGATCTAAGGCTAAATTCTAATTTTATGATTTACATTATACATGAGTTCATTGTCGTTAATGTTAAACAATCTATGTGAATATTGTGTTAGTTTTGATTTGATTGGATAAATTGGTGGTATGTCTTTTTTTTTTTTTTTTGATTTAATTATCGTTAATGTTAAACGATCTATGTGAATATTGTGTTAGTTTTGACTTGATTCGATAAATTGGTGATATGGTTTTTTTTGATATGGTTGGGAGGGCCGGATTTATGTGTTTACTCTATCTATAGGATAATAAATTAGGGCAAACTTAAGGAGAGGCTGCCTAAGTGAGTATAGATCAAGTGGAATAGGAGTATAGAAGATATTAGTTGCATTTGTGTGGTTAATTTATGCTTACCTAGGAGTCTCACCGAAGTTAGTCACGGTTGTCATCATATAACTACTTGAGACTAATGTCAGTGATGGGTCAGATTTTAAATTAAATTTATATATTATTCTATTTATTATTTAAAATAAATCTTTATAAAAATTTATTATTTTAATTGTATAAAAATTCATTAACGATTTCGGGTTGCTTAGGGCCAGAGTAACTACTAAAAAGGGTAGTTGGCCCAATGACTTTATTATGGACTATATTTTAAATAATGTCAAAATATTTTTTTCTAAAACTGTAAACTCCTTTTTTTAACATATTTTTATGAATGTATATATTGATTTTGGATAATTTAAATAGATTTTAGTTTAATTCTAACATAATTTACTCATGTAGCATACTCATGCATATTTATTCCTTACTCCTCTCAGTTTAAGAGAATTGTGAGCTTAGCTGCATTTGCTGATCGGTAGTGATTGCGTAAAAACTCGTGTATTTAAGTATACACTTTTACTCAACTCACAAATTTTTTTTCATTTTTCCACTGAGATATATTTTATATTTGTTCTTCTAATTTTGTTCTGAACAGGAAAAATATTATACATTTTAAAAGCTTGAGATTGTTGAATTGTAAATTTTTTTTATATATATTGTTTTACTATTCGTGGTAGTATGTTTGATTTGAAATTTGATGAATAATTTGTTTGTATTTAAAATAGGAAAAAAAAATGTATTGATGGTTTAGTTGTGAATTGAGTGAGAAGGAAGTCGAGATATTTTTGAGAAGTTTTTTAGGAGTGTATTGATTTATTTTTAGGTACTAAAAAACCTAACAAGCTCTTCGTATGTATTTGGAGTATTTAAAATATATATAGAAAATCTGTGGCGATTGTCACTTGTAGGGCCTACCAGCGGGGGCGTGACAAGTTTTATCTTCAAGTTCAAATGGTGCACTATAAACTGGAAAGTTTTTTTGTAGCATGTGGTTGCTCTCTGAACCACTGAAGTAGAGTATATAACTGTATGGAAGCTGTGAAAGAGGCTTTGTGGCTTCAAGGCATTATTGCAGGATTAAAGGTGGAAGTTTTAGCTTCTGAGTTGTTTTGTGACAGCAGAAGTGCAATTCAGTCGGCAAAATATCAAGTTTATCGTGAGAGAACTAAGCATATAGATGTTTGGGTACATTTCATAAGGGATTTCTTGACTGAAGGAAGAGTAAAGCTTATGAAAGTACATACTAACAGTAATGTGGCATATGCATTGACCAAAGCAGTTCCTGTGATAAGTTCAGTCTTTGTAGGGAGATGATGAACTTAGAAGAAGATTCTGTACGATTGGATTATATTTGTAGATGCATGGTTCTAGGATGGTTGAAGTATTCTGGAAGTTGCAGTAGAAGAGGAAGAAGGTTGCAGGACGTTTGCTAGAAGCTGCAAGTTGCTGGAAAGAAGAGGAACCTGTGTTTTGAGAACTTACAAATTGATCAATTACGGTGGAGATTGAAGGCTTTGTGATTAATCAATTTACAAGAGTGTGTATGTTAGCTATTGTGATCTTGTGCATAGATGAGTGGAGTCCTTAGAAAGCTGTTATAAGGTTGTTAAGAGTCAAGTTTTTAGAAATTCATGTGATAAGTTGGCTAGTCAGTTAGCTTAGCTGTTAATATATACGTGAGCTTGAAGGCTGTATTAATTTATTCTGTTCTGACACAAGAGTAGTTAATGAAAATCAAGAAAGCTTCCTTTTGAAATTATCCTTTCATTCTTTTTTGTTTACTCGTCTTATTTTCTCTGTTAGTTTCATTGATTCTTGTTCTGTGTAGTGTGAACGTTGTTTACTGTATGTACCGGAGTGCTCATAGTTGCTGAAATGTTCTTGTCAAAAGAGACACTTGGTTATGGAAATGCTAAGCTTGGTAACTTGTTCTGAGGTTGAGTTAGAATCTATCAGAAACTTTAAATCAATATCAAAAATACTTAAAACTCGGTTTCAAAAATTAAATAATTGCTGCAAATTATAAATTTAGTATTTGTGAGAATTGAAAGATAAAGAAAAATGTATCAAACTATGAACATAAACTCTGCTATTCGACCCAAAAATGTAATAATAATTATGATATTTAGCAAATAATCCAGTAGAGAAAAAAATAAAGATATGAACTTTAAATGGAATGAAATGAAGATAACCAAAACTTGAATCCTATTTCGGGAATTCTGTTTGATATCTAAAAGTAAATATACAACCCATTGTTAAAAACTGCAAAAATTGAACAAAAGGATCCAAAAGATAGAAGAAAATTGAACAGTTTACGTTCATGAACGTTACAAGCAACGAGGGAATTTACAAAATAGAAGAGTTTAAGCTAGAAAACAAATGAAGCGTTGACCACAGAGAGAGAGAGAGAGAGAGAGAGAGAGAGAGAGAGACAGAGAAGAAAATGAAAAAAAGAAGTGAAACAATTTTAGAAATTCGACTGGTCATTGGCATATTGGTATATGCAGCTCAGATAGTTATTAAGGCAATTTTTAATTTTATGAAAAGTTAATTTAATAAGATAAAATTTCTATATTTGAACAGACAATTAGTTTGAGCTTTAAATTGTATTTTTAAAGTCATTTCATATGTCCGATCAGTCCAATCTTATTTTAATATTTTACCCATAACTTTTGATAAAAATTTTAAATTTATTCAAGTTCAATCTTATTTCAGTATTTTACCCATAACTTTTGATAAAAATTTCAAATTTATTTGATACAACGGAATATAGAAAATTGATTCAATGGAATAAAATTTTTGTGCTTCCACTAAAAATTAATTTGAACTCTAAAATGCATTCTAAAGTCATTAATGTTAACTAAATAATTTGTATATTTTTGATCATGAATAAAATCATATGCATGTTTATATTTGTGCTTAATTGTTTGAACAAATGTGAATTATTTTATTATTGAATGATCTTAATTTCTCTTTCTAATATTGAAGGAACACTGGAAAAAGTGATCCTTCGTGTTCTATAAAGCAGCTTGCCATTGAAGGACTATATGTCAAAATCACTTTTTATCTCATCAACTAAAGTCACAGCAGTAGCAACATAGCTATAAATGCAAACAGAACATACAGTTACGACCAAATTATAAATGACAAGTTAAAATAAGAATAATAAAACAGAGTAATGTTTTGAAGTCAACGTCGCCCAAGAAGTGGGATGTAATCTTTTGGAATAGTAATGGTATCATAACTATTAAGATTGCAACATGTATCAAAAATCGAAACTGGTTTAATCATCTTA
>JAWDEX010210912.1:0-10681 GCA_035221805.1 Trichilia hirta
ATATAGATTGAAAATTTTTTCTCTTATCCTAATATAAAATTTGCTCTTATCTCTTTAGTCACTTTGAAGCTTACTAAGAGATGTTTCTTACTCAGGCATTCTCGCTTCAAGGTCACTCCTAACCCTTAAGGATGATGATGTTACAAATTTATTAAATATAAATATAAAATTATGAATTAAAATTAAATTATAAAATAAAAATAAATTCATAAATTTATTAAATATAAATAAAAATATTTCAAATTTAATTTTAAAAAATTAAATTATAAATTTTTTTAGCATAAGGTATTATAAAATAAAAAAATCAATTTATAGTTTTATACTTATATTTAACCAAAATTTTTAAAAATTATAAATTATATTTTTTTATAGTGTAAAGTATCATAATCGTTCAATAATCTAAATAAAATATTTAAAATATTTTTATTTGAATTTTGAAAATAAAATAAAATTTTATAAATTTAAATTATACAATAAAATAAATTCATAAACTTTATGAATATAAAATAAAATATTTTAAATTTAATTATTAAAATTAATTTATAAAATTTTTTTAGTACATATTATTATAAATTAAAGTATTAAAATTATACATTAAATTTAAAATATTTTTTTAAAAAAGTTTAATTATTTTAATTTAAGAATTTATATGATAAAAATTAAAAATTTATATGATAATAACATATATTTTTATTTTTAACTAACAAGCATTTATCACAAATATTTGGATAAGATAAAAACTGACATTTTCAAAAATTATATGAAAATTTTTATCAAAAACCTTTTGATAAAATGTAAATATCATTTTAAAAGTTGTGAAAGAATATTTGTCAATTCTCAATATATATATATATATATATATTGCTAATCTGCAAATGGTATCCACAGCCTCCTCCTTCCAACAGCCGAGCCCATCAGAAGGAAGAATAAAAGAAAAGCAATCCCAACCACCACAATTCTCATGCATAGAGCCAAAAGACAGCGTTGAAGTGGTGGGCACTTTAGATTGATAGATGGACATTTGGGTGTCCCACCGTTCAATTCAATCTATCTACTTGAGCTCTTGCAAAATTTTCTTTTATGATCCAAAACAAAGATTATTTCCCAACCCATACCTTGAAGTTTGAATCAATGTGAGCTTGGGGAAAGGTTTTGAAGAAAAGCTCACTTGCCTTCCTCATACCGTTTATTGATTTTTTATTGACATTTCAAATTTAGGTTAATATAGTAAAATGTGAGTTTAATTTTACCCTAATTTTTATTATAAACACCTTTTTACTTTGCACAACCGTTAAAAAAAAATGAAAAAAATAATCTTTACTTTATAAACTCTTACAAATATTCAACTGATATTTTTATTATTATGATTAGTTCAACAAATTACTTCATAAGCAAACGTTGCTATATTATGCTAAAGTTGTGCAAATTATGAATATCTATGCAAATCAAGTAAAATTAAACATTAAACAAATTAAATCTATTAAAAAATTAAAATTAAGAATTATTAAAGCATAATTAACTAAATTAAAATAAGGCGTACTTATAATCAGTAGTCATATTTTATAAACTCTATCCCAAATAATTTACAAACTATAAAAACAATTTATAAAATTAATATTTTAAAAAATTCTTTTGGACTCCTTGAATTCTCTCAAAAGTAGATTTATTTCACTATATGTTGACTGTAAAAACTCATGATAAACTGTTTTGATATTAAAGATAAAAAAATTTAGGATTTAAAACAAAAAATTATAGATATTTGTTAAAAATAATATTCTTTTGCAAAGTTTTATATTATTCTTAATAATTATTTATATTAAAAATAATTTTGTAATAATATTTTGGATGATTAGAGTAAAAAATTAGTGTCTTTATTTTATCTGAAACAGAAAACTTCATTGAATAATGATTGTGTAACGTGTGTTGATTAAAGTTAGAAATAAGCAGAAACGAAGTATCGATTCCTCTTACATTAAATTTGGATAGAAAATTTTTAATTTATATTTGTGTATAAGGTAGGGTGGTATAACACAGGTATTGAGTGTGTGAAATTTGAAAAAAAAAATAAAAATAAGAACAAAGTGATTCATTCATCAGACACTTATGAAAAGTAGTGGGTACAGCAATTTAAATTATTATATTCTAATCTTTCTTTTAATTTTATACTCAAGTTTATATTTACAGAGAACTACGACAATAAACGATACAAAGGAGATAAGTGAAACTTTCTCAAAATTTTTCTACAAATTAAACTTTGTTTTCCAGATTTTAAAAGAAGTTTTCGAAAGTACCCACCAAAAACAATAAACAAAAAGTGGACCCTTTGCCTTTCTATTGATAAAACATATGGAATATGATAGTAGAATAAAGTCAGTTGGCCTGCAATAGCCGGGGGTGTCCCCTTCTTTAATTATTAATTATTAGATATGAATCCGTTGTATGTTTATCATTCTATTTGTACATATATGAAAAGGAAGAAATGGAGTGGAAATTGGAGAAGACAAAGCATGACCAACACTGCATGCTTTGCCCCTCCACAAGTTTCATTGATAGTTCAATTTTTAGAATAATCTGGTCGTTGGACCAGGTTGTTATACTTTGATATATATTTTGATAGGATAATCTTTTTGTTCTAATAGCATAAAAACACATAGACAAACACAGAGGGAGAGATTAAGCTTTCATTCCTAACGGGAAATTCAACTCTTGTAAACTTTCAAGCAATTGCAAAACGTTTAGCATAAGCGTGACATTGGTTTGGCATGAGGCAAAACTACTTTAAAATATATTAATTTATATAAAAAGTCAATATAAAAATTTTGTATCTCTAACACTACTAATATATACATATTTCACAACAGTAATAGTTGCTACTGCCTTTTTTCATAGTGGCGTTTATATCCTACAGTAGTTCATGCATTGCACACTACTATTAACAAACAATTGTCCACTGCCTTTCTAGAACTTTATTAATTAAATTGGGCGGTCATCTGAGCATACAGTGAGAGATATAGAGAGCACAAAGCATGTTTTTTCAAAAGTAGAATTGGTGTTAGTTTCCGACAGATTGAAATGGGGAATTGATTTAAGTTTCAACAAATGAAAATGGGGAATTGTTTTTCACAACGAATACTTAAAATCTTTCACATACTCTTGGGAAAGAACTAAATCTTATCAAACTTTTGAGAGGAAAATAAATTTAAACACACACAAATTCAATAAACTTTTTTTCCTTATTTTTTTAATCTAATATTCCAATGCCCATGTTTCTTTCGAAGTATCCAACGCCTTGCCAACGTCACAAAACTTAATTAAACAAATCTATTATCACAATGTTTTCCATACTTGTCATTTATACAAAATAGAAAGGCCTTATATATATATATATATATTAGGTTGTATAATACTAATAGAATAATGTAACCCTTTGACATAACCTGTTTGATTAAATTTTATATACAAATTTTTACCTATTGATTTATGAATCCAATGATATATATGATTGATAAATACTTAAAAGTATACATTTATTAAATTTATAATTTTACACTTTATAATATGATTAACTCTCTTAAATAAATATATTTCTAGCCTTATGTTTAAAATTTACTTTATTTGTAATTATTGTTTAATTTTCACTTTGAGTCAAGGATGCTAAAATAAGCATAACTTTAGAAATTTTAAGGTAATTTAAGCTTTTATTAAAAGAAGACTCATTAATGTACAAATGTTTATTTCACAACAACTTTTAAATTCAGACATTTAGAGGACAAAAAATGGGCCATACCAAGATTTATATATACTGCTAGCTCAGTTTGACTTTTTTTTTTTTTCATTATTTAGGTTATAACTTAGACTACACAACTCAAATTGACCCGATTCAAGTCATTTTCTTAATGAATTAATGAATTAATTTTTTTGATTCATTGTAGACATATAGCACAAAAATGCTTTAAAAGTTTAATTATCTAAACACTTTTCTTAAATATTTTTATCAATTAATTAAAAGATAAAATATTTTATGAGCTATAAATGATTTTTACTTTTTGAATAAAATAACTCTTTAGTTAGTCTTAATTAAGTTATAAAAAAGATCAAGATTATTTATCATATTTTAAAAATATTAATTTTCGATGCCTTAGTATTTTAATTTGCATTTTAATCTTATTTGGTAATTCTTGCTTTAAAATCAATCAATTACTAAAATTTCTTTACTTTTATACTATTAAACTTCTTCTTGAATTATTAAACTTGATATTGAATCATAGGACTTGATTTTGAACCATTGAATAAAACTGTTGCATTTTGAAAAAAATATTTTCTGTGAATACGATACTTGGATCATCAAACTATATTATAATAAGACTACTTACACTTAGATAATACATATTTGAGACGTAGACAAGTTTTAGTACTATTGCTTTAAAGTAAAATTAATTAAGATAAAATTAGTTTTATAAAAAGTTGAGCCTCCTACGTACTTTAATTTACTTTATTTTTATATTTATTTAAATTCTTACAATTATTTTATTATCATTTGCTTTCTTATTATTTATTTTCTTGTACTTTTATTTTATTTTTAGTGGGTGAATTAATTCTCATTTATTTTATTTATTTTTCTATACTTGTACTTTATTATTCTTTTATTTTAAGTGGGAGAGTAAATCCCTATTTATTTTATATACTTAATTTACTCTCTTGTTATTTTTATTTTAAGTGAATAATTTTGGTCCTTATTTATTTTATATTATTGTAATTTTAATTGTATTTTATTTATGTCATGAGAAAGGCTTTATCATCTCTTTTATAAATATTATTGTGTTAATATTTTCTTTTGTTAAATTGTAATTATTATGTATTTTATCTTATTTTATTTTATTTATTCTCACTTAGTATCGTGATCCATATTCTGAATATTTGATAAAAGGTAATTCTCAAACGTTTTTTGGCAATTTCTTTTTCTTTTTCTTGTTCTTCTTCTTCTTCTTCTTTACATATTTCAAGCATTATAGCTGAAAATCAAAGTAATTATGGAGAAATCAAAAACTAACCATTAAGAGCCATGTATAAATATTTGAGACCCTCTTTAAGATTCTACTCCTGGTATCATTTTCTCATTAGAGTTGTAACATCCTGATCTTAAAGGGCAGAGAGTGGCACTGGGGGTAAGAATGCCTCAATAAGGAGCGACTCCTGTGAGGGCGAGAATAAGTCCTGTATTAGAATGAGAGAGAAGGTTCCTAGTTTATATAAAGTGAAGTTACAATTAATATGTCAACAAAGTTTTTTGGCACGAGTAATAGTTTATTTCTAAGAACTCCACAGTTAAATGTGCTAGAGCGAGAGTAGTACCAAGATGGATAACCTTTTAAGAAGTTATCGTATAGATCCATTACCAAGAACAAAATCATGAGGCCTTAATGGTTGACCAAAATAGACAATATCATTGACAAGCGTAAAACTAGATCTCATAGTATGATATCAAAGCTAAATCTCCTCTAGTACAATTATAGGCTTGAGGATAAGCTAGATGAAAGTTAGTAGGCCTGTAAAATCCTGATCCTAAAGGACAAGGAGTTATTATTCCTGATGGCAGCACCTAAAAGGGGGTGGGGTAGGGTGAATTGGGTATTTTAAAAAATAAATGGTATTTTAAAAACTTTAACTAGTGAAGTGCATAATATAAAAATCAGTAATGATTTGATAAACTAAGACAAACAAGAAAGTAGAAGAAAGAAAGACTTAAAGATTTATAGTAATTCGATAATATACTTATGTCCACTCTCTCGATGATCCCATACTAAGGTTTTGTTAACTCTTATTTATACAAATTAAGCGTAAACCATATTTATAACTTCTTCTTTACTAGCGAAGGATAACCTTACAAACTTTTTCTTACTAGGTGAAGAAAAATCTCTCAACTTTCTCCTTTTTTATCGGTGAAGGAAAACCTTACAAAGTAAAAGAAAAATTTTGGAGTCTTTGAAAAGACTTAATTTTTAATAGAATGCTTAATTTTTTACTATATTCTCTCTCTAAAATTATAAACAACACTAGTATACTCCTTGAGAGAATGTTTAAGACATTTATATTTCTTGCTCAGAGTCAGAAACAATCAATTCTTCTTGTTCTTTTTGTTTTTCCTCTACCTTTCCTGGTAAAAAATTAGCGCTTTTAAATATTCTCTTCTTCTTCTTCAATGGCTCTATAAATATGTTAATTCTAGTGAAATAATAAGAATGAATTGTGTTCTCTTTTTTAATTAAACTCTATAATTTATGTGTTACTTTAAGCACAAAAAAAGGTTTATGGATCTCTTGTTTAAGGGTTGTTGTGGCTACACTTAAAACTTATGATTGAGAGTTTATTTATTTTGAAATATCAAAAGGAAGTAAAATAATGAATACTTTGTAAGTGAGCCCTTATTTTAAATCATTGTCAATTGTTAATGCTTTGTATTACTAAAAGACTAACAATAAGCTGGTTGTCGGGTGTGATGAATACTTAAAAGTGTATATTTATCAAAAGTTAAATTCATCATCTTACACTTTATAATATGATTAACCCTTTTAATTAAGCATATTTGTAGTCTTATGTTTAAAATTTACTTTATTTGTTATTACTTTTTGATTTTCACTTCGATCCAAAGATGAAAAAATAAGCATAATATTTTAACTAAGAGAAATTTTAGGGTAATTTAAATTTTTGTAAAAGGAAGAATCATTAAGATACAAATTTTTATTTTAAAAAAACTTTTAAATTCGAATGTTTCAAGGTTGAAAAATGGCCCAAACCACAACCCATCTACAATTCCAGCTTAATTTGACTTTTTTTGTTATTTAAACCATAAGTTAAGCTACATAACTTGAATTGACCCAATCAAGTCTCTTTATAAAGCTAGGACAAAGTTCAACAATTCTTCTTCATATATAAGAGAGAAAATCTATCAATATTAGATGCTAAATTATGTGTTAATATTAGGTTGGTGAATAAAGTCAAAATATTCAACCACTCTATTAATTAATTTGATTCTTGGTTTATCTCTTGAGGACACCTTTGTTCCTTTGCTCTTGATGTATCTCTAAAGCTCTCCTTTATACCTATAAAGAAGAACCTTGTTTATTGCTCATAACACAGTTATTACACACTGAAGACATATTCAAGATATTAAAGAAATTATATATAATCATCTTTTTATTTTCTCTCATTTTCACGTGTTTCTAATCTCCTAGCTATAGCTAGAAAGTTAATATTAATAGAATAGTGGTATATTTTCTTAATCCTACTCCTTTTATTTACTTTTTTTTTATTTAATTGAAAATTTTATTTTTAAAATATGTTTTGGTGTATTTAAAATCATTAGTTCTTAGTAGACATTTGGCACATTGAATGCTTGAAATTAATTTTTTTGATTCATTGTTGATATATTGCACAAAGAATTCTTTAAAAATTTACATGTCTAAATACTTTTCTCAAATGTTTTTATGAATTAATTAAAAGGTAAAATTATTTTGAAACTTTTCTATTTTATAGAAAATATATTTTATGAGTTATAAATAATTTTTATTTTTCAATTGAGATAACTCTTTAGTCAGTCTCAATTGAGTTATAAAAAAGATTAATAATAACACTCTCTATGAATATGGTATATGAACTACTAAACTATACTATAATAAGACTACCTATACTTGAGTATATATATTTAAAATATAGACAATAATTGTTAAGATATTAATAGTAAATAAAAAATTTTAATTTTAGATCTCAACTATTGAATTGTATAAATCTAATGATTAAAAATTATGTTTTAATTTTAATAAATATTTTAAATCAAAGCAATTTTACCCATTAATTGATATAAAAAGTTGGAGCAATGACTGAGTAATAATAGAAATTTGTACATAAAGTAATTTATCAATAGATATGATTATTGAGTCATTAACATTAATTAATTTCATCTTTGCAATAGCTCCTTCAACTATGTACGTTGTATTAACGACTTCTAATGTAATACTTATTATTTCAATTAGGTGTATTTTTTTTTTATTTTATCATTCAATGGTGTTTTGTCATTTTTATATAGTATGGGTGTGGTTGATTCATAGAAAAGATAACATTAAGGCATAGTACAAAGTTTGAGAGGATTTAGTTAAGAACTAAGCAAGTTTGAAGGGACTTTCTAATTATAGGATTCATCGAACACTTGATATTTAGATTTAATTTTGGTTAATTAAGACTCTAAATTTCCAATTAATTTTTGAAACTTGAAAAGTGAAGAAAGAACTTGAGGTTAGAAAGAAACTAAAGTAAAAATGAATGTTAGATAAAGGTAGAACTAGTGTCGAAACTAGAGGAGATTAAAAGCTAGAAAGCGAAGATAACAGAGGGTATAAGGCAAGGGAAAACTAGCCAAAAAGTGTAAGGACACTAGAGCCAAATGTGGCATTTGTTTTGGACGGGTCTAAGAAGACCAGTGCCAGATGTAGCATTGGTCAACCTGCCAAACTCTTTTTGGAGTCATGGCAAAACCCTAATATGACGACAAACCTATAAAATATCACTTTTTCTCCCTTTGAAATCATCATTCCTTTTTACACTCAAGGGCATATTGGTAACTTTTTAGGGGTCTATAAATAGGGGTTAATAATGCTAAAAAATTATTTCTTTTCTCTCTTCTTCTTCCTCTCGTTTCCTCCCTCTTTTTTCCCTTCTAAATGCAAAACCCATTTCCTAAATCTTTGCTTTTCTTTCAAATTCTCGCTTATAAAAACTTCATTTCATTGTTCTAAGGTAGTTACAATAATTATTTTCGAGTATTGAGCAACATTTGCCAAAGAAGAAAGCTAAAATTTCTACCAAAAGTTGGGATATTTTGAAATTGATGAAGGAATTGAGTTCTTTAAACTCTAATTGACTCCTAGCTAACTTATATTAAGTACAAATTCGTAGTTTAATTGAATATAAAAATTAGGATTTCACTATAAACCTAGGAAATTTGAGAAATTAGGATTAACTTTGGTAAATTAAGTAGGAATTTAAAGAATTTAGTTAGAAAATATCAAATTAGGCGCTAAAATAGCTCAGATTGAAGTTTTAGTAAAAATCGAATAACGAGTTACTATGCATGAGTATTGTTCACCTGAGAATTAACGAGTTAGAGAGTTGAGTTTACATACTAATACACTTTAGAGATGATTATGATGATATAAAAATTGCCAACAATGAGCATAATCTTAGTAGTTTAGGTTTGGTTACGAAACTTTAGTACTATGATGATATTCATAGAGCTAAGGTTATATTAATTACTATTTGAAATTTAGAATTGATGAAATTATTGTTATATGTGTGGTTTAGGCTTAGAGAACCCGAGTGACGAGGTTCTAAGGCATGAAGGATGAAAGTTGCTAAGACATGCTTAACAATTCTAGGATCATTCATGTCATACAATGATAAGTTATGCATATTTTTTCAACTTTTCCATATAATTAAACATTTTAATCAATTAAAGCAACAAATTTATCTTTTAAGCTTTACTTGGAATATTACAAATAATCTCCTATTTGCCTTTAAAGAGAGATATTAGTGTGTGGTGTGTGTGTGTATTAATTTTTCTTTTGTTTAATAATTTAATTAAATTAAAGAATTAATCATAACCATACATTTGGCTAATTAAGATTTAAGAAAAATTTGACATTTGGCAAAATTATATTATGCCATTTGGCATTCAAGGATTTATTTTAATTAAATAATAATTATTTAATTAATAATAGATAAACAAATTAATTTATTAAATTCTTAATATGTAAATATATTTTCTAGGTTTTCATATATCAATAAATCATATTAATGATATATTAATATTATTAAAATATTTCTCGAACGTACGGGTGCTAGCACATTATTGTCGAAAAATTTATTCTTTACTTTAAAGAATTAAAAATATCATCCGATCAATTATTAAATCATATTTTATTTTTGTCAATACAAAAATAGTATAACGATTGACAACAACTATTGGCTATTATATGTGACTCTCTGGGTTTACTGCGAGCTAAACATGATTATATATGAGCATTTCACATCACTTTGATACAAAGCATTTTTCTCAAAGTTCTTAATGATCATGAGTGACTCTAACAAGATATCATGACCCATAGATACGATGAATAAAGATTTTAAACTAGCCTATATAGTCATATGTTCATAGGTCTCTTTATGTCGACTCCCTATTGAGTGTGTACCATGAAATTATCAGACTCCTAACTCAATCATAGGATTAGAGACTCATAACATATGAGAGACTTTTTTATTCAAAAAATTTATTTTCAAATAAGCATACTCTGACTAGAGATTTAACTCCTTTGTATGACACCTCTATCTAAGATCTCAAGCACAAATATCTAAGCCACTAGATTCTATCTTGGTCATCGCCTATTCTTATAAAATAAGAAACATTGACAATAAGTTTTTTTTACTAGGCATGGCTAGCCTAATACAATATACACAAGTGAATGAGTGCTTCAGTATAGAGAGTAGCTGCAACATCTCAGATCAAAAGACTACTAGTACACTAGTATGACTGTGTGATACATCATTGACTGTGAATCATCATGCATATGATTTATTGCATTCGATCATATTCAATAATATGTTCACAAATGTAATACCGATAATTTTGCTC